>VYZT01027342.1:23684-33814 GCA_013400735.1 Pomatostomus ruficeps
CCCCCCCCCCCCCCCCCCCCCGCTTAGGGATAATTGCCTAATAAACTTAACGTTGTTATGGAAAAACTGGATGTTCCTTTCTTGTGTAAAAACCGATTAAAACTGTAGATATCAAAGGTCCCTCATGTACTAGAAGGTTTGATAAATTAATACAAGATTTCGATGAACATGGTTCATTTTTTTCAAAATTTGGTTAACATTAGCCTTCAGTTGACAGCAATTTGCACAAACTAGAGGTGAGCAAATGCTTGTGATCCTGAGTTTGTAACTTAGTTCCCAGGCATTGTGTTCTTCAAATTCTGTCAATGCATTACACTGGTTTCAACAAGAATGCACCTTCTGAAACCTGGCTTCCCTGTCCCTCAAGTGTTACTAGTGACCTGTTCTACTGTCTCTTTTTGTACTTACCTCTGCTTTCTCAAATGTTTACATGCATTCAACTGGTAGGTAGGGATATTCCTTCTTTCATAAGGCAGTTGTCCTGGGCTGCCTTGGCATAACACAAACACCAACTCCTCAGCATTCTTGTGCTTCTTTTTATCCTTAGTGTATCTCCATCCTTTTATCTCTCTGTCCTTCATAGTACCCCAACTCCATTAAATAATGGCCTTGAACAACCTGATCTCACTGTCAGGCTGGCCATGCATTGAACAGGAGATTGGACCAGAAATCCAGATGTTCCTTCCCAACTAATTTCCTGGCAGCTGACAGGCTCAGTTTGGGTAAACTCACACCCAGTCATTTTCAAACATTGGCATGGAGAGCAGATTTGATGTTGTGTAATTTTACCTGTCAGCAGCCGTAATGAGCTACAGAGCCTTCTAAATAAGCCTGACATGAGACATCAACAGGTTTTCTATTACTAGCACAAGCTTGTGTCAAGTTTCCGGGAACATTTGTTCCAAAAGAATGTCTTTAAGATTTCTGTGACCATTACACCTTCGACAAACACAAGGTATTTGTGCTGCCTGAGATCTCTAAGCATGTAGTGGTCAGGCTCTTTTTCCATGTCAGAGGAGAATGCATCTGACCTCTTCGGCTGACTTGTTTAGTTGGGTTTTTGGGGGGTATAGACAGATGATAACACTGCAGTTCTTATAAATAATTGATAAAACCAATAAGTCTATGCTAAATTTGGTAGTTTCATGCTGGAGTAGTTGAAAATCACTGTTGTGGAGTTAAGAATGTTCCATATAGAGAGCTACTGTAAGCCAAGGTTTGATGTGCTGATCTAAAGAAGACTTCTTGGCTCCATGTTACTTCTCACAAGGTCCTCTGTCCTACAGTTCTTCTGATCTGCTTTGCATAGTGCATAACATGACCTACTGATATTAAGCAGTTCCTGAGACTGCTAATCACACTTTCATTACAGCTAAAGATGTTGCAATCTGTATTCCTGTGTCAGTGTCACATAGTTTTTTCCATTTCCTGACAGTGAAGTTTTTTTTCAGTATTTGCACTCTAGTCATTATTGCAAAAGCAATGGAAGTCAGGAGCAGCACCTAAAGTATCCAGGGGAACCTGTACAGCCCCCAAAATAACAGGATTAATTTTGTCGGTACTTTGATGGCCCGTGGAACAGACCAAAGAAAAGAAATCATACTCCAAACACAACACATCCTGTTCATAAGCAGAGACAAGTGTGCAATTCCTATTCTGCTAGAAGGAGAAAAACAAGACTTTTGAAAAAGATGGAGCAGTAATGATGGATGCATGGAGTTTCTCAGTGGATTCAAAAGCATGTGCTCACTGTGCTCACCTGAATTTTCAGTTGCAGGGGCTTGTATAGAGAAGGCTTTAGATTATCTTAGATTTGGGAGGTGTGGAAAGTAGAAAGGGACATGAACTAAGGTGGCATATTGTAGGTTACAGGTAAAGAGTTTGTAGATATCAGATGCATTCTGAAAATCTCGCAGGAATTCCAGGATGATGAAGAATGGATCAAGCTTGTCAGAGCCTATCAACGAAAGGCAAAATCTGTCACATGCAGAGACAATCTCTAGGTGTCACTCTAGTGTACAGAATAGAAACAAGATCCGGGGTTGGATAACTCGGAGAGCTCTAAAGATACAGTGATATCTTGGCAGAAGTTAATTGTTTAACAGATCAGTGGGTTATTTTCTCTTGACAGCAAAATACACTCGGGTTTCTGATATTCGGTATTCTGAGCAAACGATCTGATTGTTTGACATAAGTGGAGCAACTTGAGTTGGGGCAACTGAAAGAAGAATTTTAAATATATGATATTGATAAGAAAAAGAAGTGTCAAAAAGTTAAAGTCAATCATAAGTTTCTTTCCTAATTAAAGACCAATTGTGCAAGATTTTCTGCATCCTGAGATTATTGTATCTTGCATGCTAAATTTCTAATGCTTTGTAAGCAAGTCATAAGGACTAACTATGCTGGAAAGCTGGTGTCCCCAAATATGGGGGTATATTGGCAGTAGAAGTGTCTGTACGTGTTTATTTGGCAGCCTAAATTTCTATGGCTGCTTCTCAGAGATCTGAAAGTCTTTGAACTGAAAAGATTTCCATGTTAGTTCAACCCTTGACTTGTCTCCTAGTCCTGAAGTGGGTGCCCTTAGCTCAGGGGGCATGTGAGCAGTCCTTTCTCAGAAAAGAGTTTAAGAACGTTCTTTATCCTCATTGACTTTGTTGAGCCATATTTACCTTCTCAAAGTTTTCTCCAGAGTAGATACAAGACCAATTATGACCACAGATTTTATTTTTCCTGTGTATTATTAATTTCTTGTAGGTGGCAGTTCTCCCAAAGCTAAAATTCTCTAATACAGGAAAGATTTTCACAGTCTACTACAGTTTTTACTTGTAGGCCAAAAGCGAAAGAATCTTACGTTAAAATTCAGCAAACCATTTAAAGAAACCTACTTTCTTCTTTCTTTTTTGAGCATGTTTCCAGTTTAGGACTTTAAAATGTTTTAAGGAAATCAAGGCTTAGTAGTCATATTAATGCAGAAGCTTGAAGCAAGGCTGTAATTATGATGTGACACAATCATAGGGGTCTGGTATTGACAGGAAATGTAAGACTCCTAAATTTTTAATATCTAATGTTATTTTTCATTTTAAATGGGCTGAGGTTATTAGAAGAGCCACGTGAACATTCCCTCGTATCTCAGATATGTTTAATGCACTAGAATATCTATTAATTTTGCAACATGAGGAAAAGAAGGTAAACTCATTTTGTTTAACTGACAGAAAACTAGGTTTCAGAAGCCACAGATTCAAACTATGTGTCCAGACAATGAGGTCATGAACCCTCTGAAGAAAACTTTTATTACGTTTTCAGTAGAGGTAGTGTTTCTTGAGCAACATCTCCTGAGGTATAGCTAAATCTCTACTGATGTTTTCCTGTCCTCAGAACAAGAATGCTAAGTCTTTTTGAAAGCCGGTTATCATTTTGTAAACCCTTAGGTTCCCAGAAAACTTCGGGTACTTTGCCACAGGATGGCAGTGTAACAGCACATGTCATTAAGTCTCATTTTTCTGAAGTGTTCTGGAGACGTTGGATATTGGAGCTAGAATTTGTCTGCAATTAAATGCAGCGTTGTTGCTTTTTAACTTTCCAAAATTGTTCATTTTGTTCCCCTTGTATAGTTAGTGAATCTTTGCATGTATTTTAATTAAATTATTTTCCTTTGGTGCTGTTTATTACCTGTACAATAAACTTTAATAAAGAATAACGGATCTCCTGAATATCCCTGTTGTATCCTGTGGTTAATAGTATTTTATTTGTAGACTAATTCCCACAATCTTTTTTTCAGAAAAGTATTTATTCTTTAAAATGTACTTGTTTCAGAATGTAATTATTGATGTGGTTCATGGGGTAGCCTTCCTTCTAAAGGGCTGTTTTTTTTATCAAGTCACTTTGGAGCCTTCTGTTTATAGTCCTTTGATAGGTTCTTAGGACTCTTTTTTTCAAAGTCTTCAAGCCTGTCTTTTTAAACATTATTGTTTATCTCCCTGGGATAATTTATTCTTCAGTATTTTATTAAGGTTCATTTCTTTCCATGCTTCCACTGACTTATTGAGTAAGAATCACTACTGTCAGCAAACAAGTGGCCATTTTGTAACTTGGGAAATAATTTAATAGTTCTACTATTAAAAATGTGTGCAAATACTGTGTTCATAAATCTTGTTCACAATCAGGCATTAAAAAGCAACCCTGTGGTGGTGTCCTGCTGCCCAGCTCTCACTCCACCCATGCTGAGGGTTGAGAATACCCAGTTGTCTTTGACTGGCTTTTGCTGCAGCAGGAGGCAATTCCTCATCCCTGCAGCTTCCAGCAGTGATGCTGGTATCTGTCCTCATTCAGTCCCAGCTCCCACATACACACTTGGTCTTGCTGCAAGGGATGCCCTTCACACCCCATTTGCCAGACTCACCTTTTTAATAATCCACCTGTAAAACAAAGCCAATGGATTCTTCTTCGTGTATGCACCCATAGAATATGAAGAAAAAAAGAGAGAACAAAACATATCGCTTTCTCTGAGTTTTACTATAAAGCTTCCAGAGGTTGCTATATTTTCTTCGCCTGCTCATGTCATTTAGCAACAAAATCGATGCTATGAAAATAAATATAAGAATAGTGACTCTAATACTAGTGCAAGTCATCAGCATTATAAAGAAATACTTTTCTCTAGCACAGACAGTAATTACCGGCTTTCCTCTCACCTTTTTCCTCTCTCTTACCATGCAATTTTTTTCTTTTTTGTTTTTTTGTTCAGCTTGCCACATGGTGGCAGCTGCTTCCTATCTTCTGGTGATCACAGAAAAAAAATGCTACAGGCTAGATTTCTTCTGAAGTCTATTTGGATGGAAAAAATCAACACAATATTTTTGCATTTGAGCAGTGGGAAAGAGAGTCCTGCCATGTCATGCAGCTTGTTCACAAAATCAGCAGGGGAGAGGAAGCAGAAACAGAATCCCACATCTAAATAAACTATATTTTGGGAAAATTCAGCCTTGGTTTCACAAAATCTTGCTTGTCTGGAAAACATCTGATGTTTGAAAGAGTTCAAATCAGTGTAAATCTAGGCTAACACAGAACTAAGCAATTTCTACTCTACCATGATGAAGGACTAGAAACCAATACAATGACTCTGATTACTAAGCATCTGTTTTTATTTATTTAGTAACACTTTGCAAAGTAAAATAGCATCTGCTTGTTGATGCTGGGTATGATCCAAGCATAAAAACGTTGAAAGATTTAGTAAGGTCCTTCAAAGATCTCAGAGATTAGAGTAAAGCCAGGAACAGGTCTCAATCCTTTCATTATTGAGCCTTCACTGGATCACAGGCTACCATTTCTAACTATTATATTTTCTTGCTTGTTCATAAAGGCGTCAATACAGACAACAGATTAAAATATGCTGATTTCCCTATGCTTGAAAACGAAATATGTAATCACCCTGAATTTATGAACGAAGTGGTCAAAAATCATGAATTTTGTGGTGGATTTATTTTTGGAAGCATTGATAACTGTGAGGTAAGAATAATCTAACTTTGAGTATAAGCAGGTCAATGCATATAATTTGTACTTTCAAAGCTTAGAAATAGCTTCAAAAACTGAACTGTTCTGCATGAAGCCTAAGAAGTGAGGTGGATACAACATTTTTTTTCTTAACTCACATGGTCAACCAGAATAGCAGGAAAACTGTGTAAGGTAATATCCTACTCTTATTCCTTTTAGCTGAGTGTTGTGAAAATCCCCTTCACCTGAATTAAAGCCTGTAATATACTGCCTGGAGTCCCCTTTGTTCCTAGAGACAGAAGGGAAACTAATGACTGTTTCTGGCACAGCCTGGGGTTCTATTGCATTTTTATTCAGTCCCTTGATTAAATAAAGCTTACAGTTTTCCAATTTTCACAAGTACATGAAAAGACTTTTGAAGTGTGGTTTTCTTAATGGAGGCTATCATGTTGGGAGCTTTTCAATAAAAAGCTGGTAGCTAATTGGTGACAGAATCAGAAAGGAAATGCTGGTCTGTCAGAGCAGGTGTGTTCAAGACTGCCACTGTACAGGATATCTTAGAGTGTGTGGGCAGTGTGTTCACTGATAGGCTCAAAAATCAATGGACATAGGTATTCATATCCTGCTACGCCTGGATTTTAAGGAACAGCATTAAAATAATTAAATTAATTATGTCAAGTAGATCAAGTAGATTAGAGGATGTGGAAAATCAGGAAATTTCCTTTTTTGTGTGTGTAATTGGCCTCACAGTCATCTGGGGATGTACCCACATCCATGACTGGTAGATCTTCAGACCAAGAGAATGGCCTGGAGGCTTGGAAACAACTTTTTTTTTCTTCACCACCCAATTCTTTTACTCCAGCAGGTTGAATAAAACACTCTCTTTTGAGCCCTTGTGTCAGCCCCATTTTGAGGCCTTTGGTGTTACAATAGTATTCCTCCCAGTAGTTTGCTGTTTGCATGCCTAGTGTCTCTCTGTTACTAGAGGAATCAATTTATACTCTCTTTTCCTCCCTAGGCTGAAGTTGGAGGACCTTGGGTCTGCTAAGATAAGGACAAATTTGTCCAATATTGAGTCACCTCTTGGGGACTGGACTGTGCCCAGCTGTCAAAGCTTGGTTTTGTCCAAATTCCTTGTTTTGTTTCTTGGATCAAGAATGCAGTGGCTTCCCACTGAACCTGGATGCAAGCTAACTTTTCTGAAAAGCAATCCCTGTGTCAGAAACAACATTCCAGGTACGGTTTTACAACTTGTTTTAAAAATTATGTAATAATTCTTAAAAATCTTAAGTAAATACCACTAGAGGCTGAGCATGAATAGCTCTTGCAAAGCAATAGCCAACTTGACCAATTGCTACTGTCTGTCAGGATGCCCATGTTGTACCTGTGTAAGTCAAGCATGTTGCATGTGGCAGCAGCTGTAAGATTCCTCCTTCACCCCTCTCTTTTGAGGCATGCTCCTACTCATCAAAGTGCCTCCCTCTGTGCTCAAATGTGTCTCCTCACTACATGCAAGCAGCTGGCCTGTCTCTGCGCACAAGGTGTTCCCCGTGCAAGAAACTTTATCCCAAATCAGTCAGGCCTAACCCTGTACTCTTTATTAGCATCTGCTTTCCTTTCTTTAGGAGCTTCAGGAATAAGAAAGCGGCAGCCAAACCCAGCTACTGCCTTGGGTAAGAAAATGGAAAGCTGGACTGGTGTAGAAACTGCCAGGAGTTGGATGAAGGTATGGTGGGTCTGCTTCTTTTTGTGACCAGTTCTAGCCACTCTCACAACCCTCGTGAAACTTTATGCTGTGCTTGTGCAGCCAGAGAGCCTTCCTTGTTTAGATGTTTGTGTAGAAAAAACAACTATCCACTCCAGTGGGGAAAGTGGTGACTTGGAGGGCATTTGGTATGCTTAGCATGTTTGTGAGGCACAAAAACTCAGCTCTCAGTTGTGATACCAACAGCTCAGCCCTGGCAAGAGTTCAGGAATTAGGAAATGTCTCAAAGGTCAAGGATGTCTCAGAGGAATGGACAAGTGGAGCCAGGTGCCATTGTGTGCCTTACCAGACTTGGCAGCTTGTGCTCCTGTGCACCCTGTGGCAGGGAGACGGAGAAAGAAGCACCCACGGGTTAGTCAAGCCTCCCAGAACCATGGAACCTGGCCTAGATGCCACCCCGAACAATAGGAAAGGACTGCCACTGGAAGCGTCAGGAAAGTCTGTGTTAGTCCTTCAAGCAGTACTGCAGTGACCAAAGGAAATTGCTGAGTGGGGCGTGTTCCAGCAGCAACAAAAATCAACAGAAACACACCTGACCCATAGACTCCCAGTCAGTTACCAAAGCTAATTCCAGAAGTTTTAGCTGTTGTTCTCGTTTTCTGTGTATCACTTAGAAATATATCCCTTCCAAACAGAATATGTATTGACCTACTTATGAAAGAAATGTGTATCTGCTATGGACCTCTAATCTGAACAAGGATAGCTATATTTTTTTAGTCTTCCTGTTGAATGCCTGATATAAAGTATATTACAAATCTATATCTAGTATTTAGGTGTTTTATTATTGCTCTAAAGAACCCTACAGAGATCAGGCTCTTCAAAACCTCATTTTGGGATTTTTTAAAAAGTTACAACTAAAAAAAAAAATTTGCAGACTCTCTGCTTACTCCTTAATAATCTTCATCAGTGATTTATGGCTTCCATTCTGATCCATTCATCAATTTCTTTTGCTTATCATGATACTGTTTGAATAGGTCTTCTTTAGCAGTGTTTCTTGACAGCACCTTTTTCTTGGATTCCTTCTGAGTCCTGAATATTGTTCCCTCTCCAAGCTCCTGCTCTCCTTCCATTCAGTCTGCCCTTAGTTCTGTATCCCCACTACAGCTGTAAGAACAGGCTACCTTTTTAAAGCATGTGGCCCTTAGTGTGGAGTTTCTCACACTACGACAGATCCCTGTACTCCCACCCAGCGGAGCTGGAAATGGTGGTGACTCTTCTCCACATTTTTCTGTGTGATCATCTGAACAGGCTGTTACAGGGGACCATGCTTCAGCCCACAGCCACTTCTTCAGCCTGCTGCTACCATTTCCCTCACTAATCAGTGAGACAAGGTTGGAGAAAAACCTTAAATGTGAACGCAAAAACAGCTGCCCTTGCTCTGTCACCAGTATAATACAATTCCTAGCTGCACCAGTTTTCTACCCCAAAGGCTTTACTTGAGCTTCATGCTCAGTAAATTTGGATGCTTTCAGAACCTGTTGAGCACATTTCCCAGAGCACACAAAAGGCTTGCTGTCGTCTGGCACTTGCTTTCTATCCCCCATGTACTGCTGGCTTTGAAAGTCCTGCCAGTAGTGCTGTTCTTTAAAAAAACATTGGCACAGATTCTCTGCAATTACTGGCCAGATCCAAAAATTGTTCCTGTTTCTTTTGGTTACTGTAGGAGATTCTGCAGGTCCTGTGGGCACTGTCTAATGGAAATCTCTGGTATTTGATACTGTCTTTTGCTAGCAGATGCTGAACCTGCTGGGGATCTGCCCCCTTAGTGATGCTGTTGCCTGCAGAGGCTTTGCACAGTCTGCCTGTGAGGCACAGATCACAGCAGGACAGACATGCAGCGTTCTCCCCATGGAACCCAACAACCCCCCCTGTTTGTCACTGAAATGCTGCTGCTGTTTCATGTAAACCAAAGGCTATTGTTCTTGATTTTAAAGTTTAAAAAAGGCTTTTCTCCTCAGACGCTTTTGTCACTGTACCTCTCAATACTCTTTGATTAGATTTGGGTGACTGTCAGTATAACAATTTTCATGTTATTAAGCATCACATTTGGAAATCAGATTTCTTGCCCAGAAATCCATGTGACTCATTAATAATCCATCCTTTTGCTACAGGATGTTCTCAGGAGCTAAAGACTGTCAGGCCCTCACATGACAATATTCTGTGAATCTCCTTTGACTTGATTCCACAGTTATTTGAGTCTTTTGTATGTGTCATTTTGTGACTTGAGATATTTTTTTAGCTTTTGTGAGAATACAGCCTGGAAATCTTGCATTATTGTCTCCAGCTGAGAAAACGACTGCAGTTTTATCTGTTCTCTGCTTCTTTGGCACACAAATACCATCCTCCTCATTTCATCTGTCTGGGTCTGCTTTGGTGATCTGTATGTCCTTATTCTGCCACATTTTCGAATGTAGTGCCACTGGATTTTTTTTGTTTTCCTGTATCTTAAGCCTGTAGACAACTGCAACTCTCCGAAGCTTTCTGAGTGCTAGGAAAGCATTTTTTTTTTCTTTTCAATAAGGTGTCTTACACAAGATGTTGAAGACTAATGGCTTATAACTAGGGAAAGTGTTGCAGAGTTTGAAAAACTAGTTTGGGAAAAGTTATGAAAGTTATGATGATTTACTAAAATATGGGTATAGATCTAGTATTGATACCCAACTGAGACGGACAAGACTCTCTAACAACGAAGGTAGAAAGTGTATGCTTTTATTTAATTAATTATAGCCAGGCACCTGCATGGAATAGCTTCCAAATACACAGGGCAAAGTCACAAAGCATTACGAGGTCTATTTATCCACAAAAGATTCAATACAAATGCATATTCATAACATTGCCACTTCCCATTCCTCGCGTCGTATGGTAATTAGTTGAAAAC
>VYZT01027345.1:0-11097 GCA_013400735.1 Pomatostomus ruficeps
TGGCCTTTTCCTTCCTAAATCCTTTGGACTCTTCTTGTCCAAAGCCAAGCTTGGCTCTTTCATCGTAAAGCCCAGTCTGGCTCTTCCTTCCTCAAGCCCGGTTTGGCTCTTACTTCCTAAAGCCCAACTTGGCCTTTTTTCCCTAAATCCCCACTTGGCTCTTCCTTCCTAAAGCCTGACTTGACTCTTCCTGAAGCCCGGCTTGGCCCTTTCTTCCTAAAGCTCAGCTTGACTCTTTCTTTCTTTCTAAAGCCCAAGTTGGCCTTTTTTTCTGGAGCCCAACTGGTCCTTTCCTTCCTATAGCCCAACTGGGCCTGTTCTTCCTAAAGCCCAGCCTGGCTCTTCCTTCCTAAATCCCAGCCTGGCTCTTCCTTCCTTAATCCCCACTTGGCTCTTCCTTCCTAAAGCCTGACTTGGCCTTTTCCTTCCTGAATCCCGGCTTGGTCTCTTTTTTCCTGAGCCCCACTTGGCTCTTCCTGTCTAAAGCCCAGTTTGGCCCTTCCTTCCTAGAGCCAGGCTTGGCCTTTTCTTCCTAAATCCCAGCCTGGCTCTTCCTTCCTAAATCCCAGCCTGGCTCTTCCTTCCTAAATCCCAGCCTGGCTCTTCCTTCCTAAATCCCAGCCTGGCTCTTCCTTCCTAAATCCCAGCCTGGCTCTTCCTTCCTAAATCCCAGCCTGGCTCTTCCTTCCTAAATCCCAGCCTGGCTCTTCCTTCCTAAATCCCAGCCTGGCTCTTCCTTCCTAAATCCCAACTTGGCCTTTTCTTCCTTTCCAAAGCCCGGCTTGGCCCTTTCTCCCTGGATCCCATTTGGCCTTTCCTTCCCAACCCCCCGGCAATCCTCGGCCCATCTCCTCGCTCTCTCCTCCTCCTTTTCCCGAGGAAATTGTGGAACTCCCATCCCTGGAATCCCTCAAACCCCGTGGCCGCTGCACCCGGGGCCGCGTTCGGCGTCGGGTTCGCGGTTGGACCCCGGAGATCTTCTCCCGAATTCCCGGATCCCTCCTCCCTCCGCTCGCTGGGCTCCTCCTGCCGCCAACGCCTCCGGCTCAGGAATAAATTCCCAGGTTTTGGGGTGTTGGGATGGAAAATCGAGTTCTGGGCCAGAGGGGGTGGGCTTGGAACGCGATTCTGTTTTTTCCTTCTTTTTCCTCGGGAATTTTTCCCGCCTCACTCTGCGCCCAGATCGGCACCGCTGGGTGACAAGGCGATGACAGCGGCTCCGCGGAGAGGGGGAGGAGGCGGATTCGTGCGGAGGGGGAGAAAAAACAGGGAAAAACAGGGAAAAACAGGGAAAAACAGGGAAAAGGAGGTCGGAAGGAAGGTGGAGACGCGGAGCCACTTGGCTGCCGGCGCTGATCCCGTCCCGTTCCCGCTGCTCGGAGCCGGATCCGCCGCCGCCTTCCTGGGAGATGGGATTCGCCTCCTCCCCCGCCTCTCCCGGCTTTTCCCGCGGTTATTTTGGGGCGTTTCACCCATTCCGTGGATCTCTTTTTCCATAAATAAATCTGGAGCCGTCCTGGAATTCCCGCGCAGAGCCGGGATTGTCCCTTCCCAACCTGGAGTGCCGAGAACTCCAGGACAGTCCCAAAATTCAGGAAAAATGGGTCTTTTCCCCCCCAAAAAAGTGGAGTTTCCCTCTTTTTTATTTTTTCACCCCCAAAATTCCAGAAAAATGGGTCTTTTCCCTAAAATAACGTGGAGTTTCCCTCTTATTTTTTTTCACCCAAGGTGAGGGCAGGACCTTGACAGGCTGAGTTAATTAATTTTTAATTAGCGCACAGTTGCCTGTGGACGGGGGTTTTTTTGGGGGGATGCGGACTTTTGGGGATGAGGGTTTCCCATCCGTGGGCTGGGATTCCAGGTGGGATCCGAGGGTTTTTTTCCCCGCCGGGGTTTTTGGGAATATGCGGGATATGGGAATGTTTGCATCCTGAAAAATGAGGTTTTTTTAGGAATACGAGGGATTTCGGAATGTTTGTGTCCTCCAAAATGAGGTTGTTTTTGGAATACGAGGGATTTGGGAATGTTTGCATCCTCCAAACATGGGAGTTTTAGGAATACGAGGGATTTGGGAATGTTTGTGTCCTCCAAAATGAGTTTTTTTGGGAATACGAGGGATTTGGGAATGTTTGCATCCTCCAAACATGGGATTTTTAGGAATACGAGGGATTTGGGAATGTTTGCATCCTCCAAATGAGTTTTTTTAGGAATACAAGGGATTTGGGAATGTTTGCATCCTCCAAACATGGGATTTTTAGGAATACGAGGGATTTGGGAATGTTTGCATCCTCCAAATGAGTTTTTTTAGGAATACAAGGGATTTGGGAGTGTTTCCATCCTCCCAACGTGGGATTTTTGGCAACATGCAGGATTTGGGAATGTTTGCATCCTCCGAACATGGGATTTTTGGGAATACTCGGGATTTGGGAATGTTTCCATCCTCCAATCAGCCATCATCGGCTCCAACCCCTTCCCAGACCCTTCCGTTGGATTTCGGGGCTCTTATCTTCCCAAATCCCAACCCCGAGGCGTGGCCGCATCCCAAATTCCCGGTCGGGGAAGGAAAATCCTTCAACAGAGGCCGGGAAGGATCCGGATCCATCCCGATTTTACGATTCCCTTCGTTTTGTGGTTTTTTTCCCTGCCTTTCCGCCTCACCTTGAGCCGCGTCCCCCCCTCCTCCCCGGCTCTTCCCGAGGCGCCGGCACCTGGCTCCGGGAATATTTTTCCCATCCCTTTTTGGCAGCGCTCCCCGCTCCCGGCACGGACGCGGCTCCTATAAATAACCGCGGCTCGTGCTCGCTCCCCCTCCTTCCCTCCCTCCCATCGCTCCGATCGCTCCGTCTTCCTTTCTCCTTGGCCGTCCCTTCTCCCGCTGGGAGGAGACGCCGGAAAAATCCAGGAGTGTGGGGGGGGTTGAGCTCGTCCCCGCGCCCCCTAAATCCCGGGATTCGGAGCGCGCGGGGGGAATTTTTAATTGGATTTATGCGCCCCCTCCCTCTTAATTCCCGCCCCGATCGCTCGTAATTAATTCCTGTGTTTTGCTTTTATCCTCCCCGGTGTTCCCAAATCCACGTGGCTGATCCCTAAAAATCGGACCCAGACACGGCGCTGGGTTTCAACCCCAAAAATATCCCAGAATTTGGGGTTTTTCCAAGGAAAAGGTTGGGGCTGATGTTTTCCAGCCTTTTTGGGGTCGGAAAAGGTCGGGAGGGAACGGCTGGGGTGGATGAGGAGCAGGATCCCTCGGCCCTGTGGGAATGGGGATTTCCAGAAAAAAAATTCCAGGCTCGGGATGAGGAAAAACCCAAAAAAAGTCAAAATGATCCCCATGGAAGCGCCTGAATTTTTGGGAAAACTAAAACTGAGCTCAGCCCCCAGTGATCCCGAGGGAGGAATCCGGGTCTGGAGAGCGGAAGCTGCTCCAAGGATCCGTTTGGGATCCCGAATCCGGCCTTGGGATTTTCCGGCCGGGAATTTTCCGGGAGCAGCGGAGGTGGTGGGGTCGGGATAATGAGATGCGGCTCACGCTCCCTAACGAAGCAACTCGGCGCCGGCTCCCGGCAAAACGAGCCCGGGATTATCGGAGCGCCGGGAACGGGAACGATCCGAGATGGGATCGGGAAGCGCCCGATGGCCTCGGTTCCGTTCCCAGGAAGGGGAGAGGATGGGAACCATTCCCAAATCCCGGATGAGAGGGAAGGGATCGCCGGGAATGGGATTTGGGAACGGGGCCCTCCGGAGCAGCTCTGGCTCTCCAGGGGCTGCCTCTTCCCAAATCTCCTTTTCCTGAAAATTCCCAAGGGGATTTGGCCCCGGACTCCTTTCCAAGAAATCCTTGGGAGTTTGAAGCCTCCAAAAGTGGGGTTTTTGGGAATACGCGGGATTTGGGAATGTTTGGATCCTCCAAACATGGCACATTTGGGAATATGGGGGATTGGGAATATATGGGAATTGGGAATGTTTGGATCCTCCAAACGAGGGGATTTGGGAATGTTTGGATCCTGCAAACACTGATTTTTTGGGAATACACGGTTTAAATGGGGATTTGGCTCAAATTTCCCAGGAAAAACTGGATTCCCAATGGATTTTCCTCCAATTTGGCCCTTCCCACCCTCAGCCAGGCCCTGCTGGGATCGGGATGAGCCGGATCCGGCTGCCGTGTCCCCACTTCCCTTCCAGCCACAATTCCCGGTGGAATTTGGCCCCGGGCTCCTTTCCAAGAGGTCCTTGGGCCATTGAAACCTCCAAACGTGGGGATTTTGGGAATACACAGGAAATGGGAATGTTTCCACCCTCAAAATGTGGGTTTTAGGGAATACACGGGATTTGGGAATGTTTGCATCCTCCAAATGCAGAATATTTGGGAATACGAGATTTAAATGGGCGTTTGGCTCGAATTTCCCAGGAAAAAGTGAATTTCCAGTGGATTTTCCCCCATTTTCCCTTTCCCGCCGGGATCCCTCGGGAAAGAGCCACCTGGAAGAAGCTTGGAAAACGCAAACGGAATTAAACCCAACGTCGCCCTTTCCCAGGAAAACAATTCCGCCCTTTTCCAGGGAACAATGGATCCTCCCGAGCCGGGATTCCTCCCTCCTCTCATCCCGCTCCTTTATTATCCCCGGCTGGGAGCGGGCGCCGCCTCATTTGCATAAATTTGCATCCGGAATTGAGGGGGGAAAGGGAGGAGGGGACGGGGAAAAAGAGCTGGAAAAAAAGGGAGATTTTCCAGCGGCGACCGAGCACTGGGAAAAGGCGGGAAGGGCCGGAAAAATCCGGGATTTTTGTATCCGCATGTTCCCCGGGGTTTTTTGGGAAGGAAATCTTTCCCAGGCTTGGCGGGGAGCCAGAATTCCCGGTTTATCCCAAAACCTCCAAAACGGGATCCCCTCATTCCGGTGTTTCTTTCGTGGGAAGGATCCGGAATTCTCCGGAAACATCGGCTCCGAGCTCCCGGGGGAGGAAAAGGCCTTTGGAGCCTTTGGAGGGTGGGATGGGATAAAAATCCGGGATTTGGGAGCTGGGTTTCCTTCGGGATTGGCTTTTTTGGGATTTAGGGAAAGGCCCTTCCATGGGAGCAGCGTCCAGGCAGGACAGGAGCTCCCTTTTCCCAGGAAAAACGCGGCCTCGTATCTGCCAACAGCGGGAAAATCAGATTTTTTAGGGAAAAACCCCTCCGTGACTTCTCCCAATGTTTTTTTTGGGATCAGGAAGAGCTCAGAGGGGTGGGAAAAGCTCTGGGAAGCAGAGCCCCGGAATTTCCCGAACCCCCAGAATTCCGGGATCCGTTCCCTTCCCCATCCAGGGGCGCGAAATCCCGGCGGGATTTTTCCAGGAGGTGCCGGGCGGAGTTCCAGCTCTTCCCCCAGGAATGGCGGCAGGAGCTGGATTTATCTTGCACTGGGAATATTTTCCACCTTTTTATATTTTTTGGGATTTTTTTATTTATAGGGATCCTCCGGGGGCTGGGAACGAGATCCGCTCGGTTTTGTGGGATTGCGTCATTCCAGCGGGAAGGTGGGAACAGCTGCTCCCACCAGGAACCGCCGGGGGAGCCGGGAAGCTCCTGGGAATTCAGGGAGCAGCTGGAACGCGGCAAACCGACGTTTTTGGGGGAATTTCTGCCAATTCCGGGCCTGCTGTGGGGTCGGGTTGGTGTTCCCGGTGTGGGACGATCCCTCCGGATCCGTTCCCGGCCGTGTCCAAGGAAGGGAGGGAACAGCGCTGGAAAAGCGGGAGAGGGGAGGTTTTGGTGGGAATTCGGGGTTTTTTGGGATTTTTTAGGATCAAACTTTGAGAGTTGTGCTGGGATAACAATGGGAATCATATTTCTAGGAATCTGGGATTTTTGGGATCAAAGCAGTGAAATTGTGCCGGGATAACAACGGGATTTGTGTTCCCAGGAATTTGGGATTTTTGGGATTTGCAGTGAAGTTGTGCCTGGGGGACAACCAGATTCGTGTTCCCGGGAATTTGGGGTTTTTTGGGATTTTGCAAGACCAAACTTCGAAAGTTGTGCTGGGATAACAATGGGAATCACGTTTCTGGGAATTTGGGATTTTTTGGGATTTGCCGGAGCGAACCTCGAAGTTGTGCTGGGACGCTGACAGGATTCATGTTCCCGGGAATCTGGGGGGTTTTTTTGGGATTTTGCAAGACCAAACTTCAAAAGTTGTGCTGGGATGATGTCGGGACTTGTGTTCCCAGGAATTTGGGAATTTTGGGATCAAAGCAGTGAAATTGTGGTGGGATGATGATGGGATTTGTGTTCCCGGGAATTTGGGGGGTTTTGGGATTTTTGGGATCAAATCAGTGAAGTTGTGCTGAGAGGACGACGGGATTCGTGTTCCCAGGAATTCGGGATTTTTGGGATTTGCAGTGAAATTGTGCCAGGAGGATGATGGGATTCGTGTTCCTGGGAATTTGGGGATTTTTGGGATTTTGCAGGACCAAACTTCAAAAGTTGTGCCTGGATGACAATGGGATTAATGTTCCTGGGAATTTGGGAGTTTTTGGGATTTTTGGGATCAAAGCAGTGAAATTTTGCTGGGATGATGGTGGGATTCGTGTTCCTGGGAATTTTGGGGTTTTTGGGATTTCCAGGAGCAAAGCATCAAAAGTTGTGCCGGGATGACGATGGGGTTCTTGTTCCTGGGAATTTGGGATTTTTGGAATTTTGCAGGAGGGAAGCAGTGAAATTTTGCTGGGATGATGATGGGATTCGTGTTCCCGGGAATTTGGGGGTTTTTGGGATTTGCAGGATCAAAGCAGTGAAATTGTGCCAGGAGGATGACAGGATTCATATTCTCAGGAATTTGGGGTTTTTTGGGATTTTCCAGGAGCAAAGCATCTAAAGTTGTGCTGGGATAACAACGGAATTCATGTTGGGAAAATCCCATGGAATTCCCAAACCAGAGTGGGACTCGGAGCATCCTCGGCCCCATTTTTCCAGGGAATGCCGCCCCCCCAGTCCTGTCTGTTCCCGGAATTCTCCGTGTGGGATCAGGGAGAGTGATCCTGACTCAGCGGGAGACGGGAGAACTCCGGGATTCTCGGGATCCGCGTGGGCGGGAGAGCGCGGAATCCGCCCGGGAATGACTCAGAGCACGAGGCTCTGGCTCAGCCGCCCCCGGGGACCCTTTCCCAACATTCCCGGAGCTCCGGAGGAGCTGGAAAACTCCGGAGGCCTCCAGAGGGATGGATCTGGGATGGCTTCCAACCCTCGGGAAGCTCCAGTTTGGGATTTGATTTTATTCCTTTTTATTTTCATTTATTCCGATTTTTTTTCATGGAGCTTCCCAGAGCTGGAAGAAAATCCCTGGAATGTGCGAGGATCCCTCGGTCCTGGATGAGGTCCCGGCCTCCCAAAATTCCCCCCAAACACCAAAAAATTCCGGTTCGGGGGAATTCCCAGCGCCCGCAGAGCCTTCTCCTGATTATTGCGGAATTGGAGGGGATTTTTGGGATTGTTCCCACAGGGAATGTTATTCCAGTGGGAATGGGGTGGGAAAACACCAGCGGACACCAATATTCCCAGTCAACATTCCCCATTCCCAGCCAATATTCCCATCCCATATTCCCAGTTCCCAGCCAACATTCCCAGCTCCCATTCAACATTCCCGGTTCCCAGCCAGTATTCCCAATTCCCAGCAATATTCCCGGTTCCCATTCAACATTCCCAGTTCCCAGCCAACACTCCCAGTCCATATTCCCCATTCCATATTCCCAGTTCCCAGCCTGTATTCCCAGTTCCCAGTCAACATTCCCAGTTCCTATTCCATATTCCCAAACCCCAGTAAACATTCCCAGTTCCCACCCATTATTCCCAATTCCCTGCCAATATTCCCAATTCCTATTCAACATTCCCAGTTCCCATTCCATGTTCCCAATTCCCAGCCAGTATTCCCAGTTCCTATTCCATATTCCCAGTTTCCAGTCAACATTCCCTGTTCCCAGCCAATATTCCCAGTTTGCATGCAACATTCCTGGTTCCCATTCAACATTCCCGATTCCCAGCCAGTATTCCCAGTTCCCAATCAATATTCCCAGTTCCCATTCAACATTCCCGATTCCCAGCCAGTATTCCTGGTTCCCATTCCGTATTCCCTGTTCCCAGCCAATATTCCCAATTCCCATTCAATATTCCCACTTCCTGGACAATATTCCCGGTCCCCAGTCAATACTCCCAATTCCTACCCGTTTTTCATAGTTCCCAGTGAGTATTCCCAGTTCCCCACAAATATTCCCCATTCCCAGCCAATATTCCCAGTTCCCAGTCAATATTCCCAATTCCCAGTCAGTATTCCCAATTCCCATTAAATATTCCCCATTCCCAGCTGATATTCCCAGTTCCCATTCAACATTCCCAATTCCCATTCCATATTCCCAGTTCCCAGTCAATATTCCCGATTCCCAGCCAACATTCCCAGTTCCCAGCCAATATTCCCAATTTCCATTCAATATTCCCTCTTCCCAGACACTATTCCCATTCAATATTCCCAATTCCCAGTCAGTATTCCCAATTCCCATTAAATATTCCCCATTCCCAGCTGATATTCCCAGTTCCCATTCAACATTCCCAATTCCCATTCCATATTCCCAGTTCCCATTCAACATTCCCAGTTCCCATTCCATATTCCCAGTTCCCAGTCAATATTCCCAATTCCCAGTCAATATTCCCGGTTCCCAGCCAATATTCCCAATTCCCATTCAATATTCCCATTTTCCAGCCAACATTCCCAGTTCCCAGCCAATATTCCCCGTTCCCCACCAATATTCCCATTTTCCAGTCAATATTCCCAGTTCCCAGCCAGTATTCCCGGTTTCCATTCAATATTCCCAATTCCCAGCAATATTCCCGGTTCCCATTTCATAATACCAATTCCCATTCAATATTCCCAGTTCACAACCAGTATTCCCAATTCCCATTCAATATTCCCATTTTCCAGCCAACATTCCCAGTTCCCAGCCAATATTCCCCGTTCCCCACCAATATTCCCATTTTCCAGTCAATATTCCCAGTTCCCAGCCAGTATTCCCGGTTTCCATTCAATATTCCCAATTCCCAGCAATATTCCCAGTTCCCATTTCATAATACCAATTCCCATTCAATATTCCCAGTTCACAGCCAGTATTCCCAATTCCCATTCAATATTCCCCATTCCCAGCCAATATTCCCAGTTCCCAGCCAACATTCCCAGTTCCCGGTCCTCGCTCCACTCCCATTCCCAAATCCCATCGATTCCCGAATCCCCCGGAATTCAATTTCGCTTCCCAACCACAACAACAAAAAAATTCCCAATCCCCCCCAAAGCTCCGGCGGCGGAGCGGGAATGAATTAAACGAATCAAATTAATTAAATTAATTAAAATAATGAATTAATTAGCGGCCCTTGAGTCGTTAATTAAATTGTGGGGAGATAACGACTCCGGGGGCTGCGGCTCCGGAGCTTCCCGAACATTCCTGGGATGGAGAAAATTCCTCCCGAACCTGATCCGAGGCCTCCGGAGAGGCTCCAAATTTGGGAATTCTGACGGATTTTCCACCCCAAAGCTGCCCCTTCCTCCTCTTCCCGCCCCCTTTCCCATCCTTTCGGAGCTCCCAGGAGTTTTCCAGGTGGAATTCCGGGATCTCCTTGGCTCCTTCCCACCTCCGGCCCTAAATTTGAGACTTTCGCCCAATAATTTGGGACTTTCTCTCTAAATCTGGGAATTTCTCCCTGAATTTAGGACTTCCTCCTCAAAATGTGGGACTTTCTCCCTAAATTTGGGAATTTCTCCCTGAATTTAGGACTTCCTCATCCAGTTTGGGGTTTTCTCCCGAAAAATTGGGATTTTTCTCCCTGAATTTGGGACTTTCTTCCTGAATGTGGGATTTTCTCCCTGAATTTGGGATTTTCTCCTCCAATTTGGGATTTCCTCTTCCAGTTTGGGACTTGCTCACTACATTTGGGACTTTCCCTCCGAATTTGGGAATTTCTCCTGAAAATTCAGAACCTTCTCCCTAAATTTGGGATTTTCTCCCTGAATTTGGGATTTTCTCTTCCAGTTTGGGATTTTTCTGCATCCCACACCCTTGCCTGTCTGCCAACCCTGCATCCCAATCCATCCTGCATCCCAACCCCGCATCCCACATCCCTGGATTTATCCCTCGGGATCCCGGACCCCACATCCCAACCCTGCATCCCAACCCCATTCTGGACCCCACAACCCTGCCTGTATCCCAAATCCCATCTGGACCCCACATCCCTGCATCCCAACCCTGTATTCCAACCCCATCCCACATCCCAACCCTGCATCCCAACCCTGCATCCCAATCCTGAATCCCACATCCTTGGATTTATCCCTCTGTATCCTGGACCCCACATCCCTGCCTGCGTCCCAATCCCATCCTGCATCCCAAACCTCTGATCATATCCCAACCCCATCCTGCACCCCACATCCCTGCCTGTATCCCAATCCTGAATCCCACATCCCTGATTGTATCCCAAACCCCATCCTGGACCTCACATCCCAACCCTGCATCCCAACCCCATCCCATATCCCTGCCTGCATCCCAGTCCTGCATTGCAACCCCATCCTGCATCCCACATCCCAACTCCATCCTGCATCCCATATCCCAACCCTGCATCCCAACCCTGCATCCCAACCCCATCCTGCATCCCACATCCCAGCCCTGCATTCCAATTCCACATCCCAACCCTGCACCCCAACCCTATCCTGTATCCCATATCCCTGTATTTATCCCTCTGTACCCTAGACCCCAGATCTCTGCCTGCATCCCAGTCCTGCAACCCAAACTCATCCTGCATCCCATATCCCTGCCCTGCATCCCAACCCTGTATCCCACATCCCTGTATTTATCCCTCAGTATCCTGGACCCCACATCCCAACCCTGCACCCCAATCTTGCATCCCAACCCCATCCTGTATCCCACATCNCACCCCCCCCCCACCCTGTATCCCACACCCCTGCCTGTATCCCAGCCCTGCATCCCACATCCCAGCCCTGCATCCCAATCCTGCATCCCAACCCCATCCCACATCCCAACCCTGCATCCCAGCCCTGCGTCCCAGCCCTGCATCCCGACGCCATCCCA
>VYZT01027349.1:0-14526 GCA_013400735.1 Pomatostomus ruficeps
TGGCATATTTTCATTAGTGAACTCAGCATAAAAGTTAGAGAACTATGATAAAAGTTAGAGAGCTCTTGTGCAATTTGCAGAAAATGCAAAGTTGGAAGGCCTCAGTATTAAAAGCAACGTTACAATTAAGAGCAAATTAAAACAGCATTTCCAAACTCAAGACTATGTGTCTAAAGTATGAAATAATATTTCAGTTATGAAGTAACAGAGGAGGACATAGTGTACTTATTGACAAGTGATTGAAGAGTGATAAGAATATTCCCTTGAAAATATATCCTTGGAGCCAAGGTGAAGAGCTCCACAGTGAGACAGAATCTCAAGTACAGTACAAATGAGTCTGCTTTTTTGTTTGTTTGTTTGTTTTTGTTATTGTCTCTTTTTTTTCTCTAAAGAGGTTTGTTACACCCTAGGAATTAAAAATATAAATCAGGCAATTTCTGGAATTCCTGTATCCTCACAACTGATTGTCATAGGGAGATACCTCAGCCTGAGGATCCAAATCCTGAGCTCTGGGTAAAAAATTCAGGGAAGTAAGCTGCAAAGTAACCATATGCATGATTGTCAGGAGCATATGATGGAAGGATATATTGGGGTACAAGCTGAAGTCTCAGATTGTTATGGGAATGGAGAAGCAAATGGGGAGTATATTAGTCTGCTTTTCAGATGGAATGCTAAGCAAACCGTGGGGAAGTACCTAAAATAGCAGACATCTAGATGGAGGAGACAGAAAGAAAGTGAATAAAGCAATGTAGGCAAATAAAGTCCCGAAGTATACAGTTCTTAATTGAAGACTTTTTGGAGGAAACCTTTAGAGATACTAAATCCATGAGAAATGATTATTGGAAAGCAGCAACCTTTGTGGACTCAGGCACTGAGTCTGGAAAAGTAGCTGAACATCTGTAAACTTTTTATACTGCTTAGAATCTTAAAAGAGAAACATGTATTAAGACAACTAGTATTACTGTGCTATGATATTGCTAGCCATTCTCTAGATAGCCTTGTGAGGATTGTCATATTTTATTCAGAGTATTACAAGTCAATGTATATGAAGCCTCATGTTTAAAAATATATATGAGAGCAGTTTTGATACATTGAACAGGAATTTGTGGTTTATGATCGATTAGGCAGAAGAACTGTGACCAAATGCTGTGTACCTTCAGGGACAATGGATTTGCTCAAACAGGAGAACACCTTAACTATGTGAAAGACAAATTCTGTGTTTCCAAACAAAGGTCTTTTATGCACCTTTCAGCTATGATTTTCAATGAGACAGAAAACCTATCATTTGATCAAGTGAGCTGTTTAACTCTGCTTCAACATAAGCTGCTGTTTTCAATAACTGTGACTTGGAGTGAAGCTAAGAGTACACCAGGTATTACTTGGATGTTCAGTATGGTCTGAAGAATAAGAGCTGAGTCAGTGAAAAGCTATTGGAAAAAAAACCACAACCCACACTACCTCTAACAAGGTTGGGAGTTTATTGTTTTCACTACAGGAAAAGGGTAATTTTAAATAATAAAGAAACTCTTTTTAGATTCTAGGAAGAAGAAGATGCTATTTATGAAAATAGTGAGTCAAATCACTAGTAATTAAATCAGAAAAAAACCTGAGTTTTAAAGTCCTTAATTTTACCCCAAGCAAGCAAGATGTCGGAGAGTAAGAGGAGCAACTCAATAACAGACATAAATTCCTGAAAGTGCAATGCAAGGCTAAACACTCACCCCTACTGCCAAGCTAATTCTGGTACTTGCTACTCCTGCAGCACTAGGGACTGCAGGGCTGCTTTGCATTCCTGCTGGCAAATGATATACTTTTCCTTGTAAGAGTGAATGGATAATACTGAAATATCTAAAATATACTCATTCTGGGCGGCTGGTTTGGGGTTTATTTTCCTTTTCCTTTCTTTTCAACTTTGTTCCCTGTTCTTTTAAAGGGAGGAGTGACTTGTCAGATGGATCTCTTGGTGAAGGGAGAAGTCAGACTCAGAGCTGATGGAAAGAGCTCTCTGAGGGGCAACAGGGCATACAGCATGGTTCAGTTCAGCTCAGAAGGTGACACAGGTATGTAAAACCAAACTTGCAAGCAAGGGCCTGCCTTGTAATGACACACTGGAAAATATAAGCCTTCTGTACTTCTATTCTAGCCTTCTGTACATCTGTTCTAGAAGACTTGCTAAGTTAAACTTGTCTTGAGTGGTTTTTGTTGTTTTTTTCTTTGTTTGTTTACTTGTTTGTCTGTTTTGGGGTTTTTTGGTTGGTTGGCTTGCCTTTTTTTTTTCCCTTTTTAATTTAGAAGTATTCCAATGTTATTTAAAGAATATAGAATTAAAAAAGTCTAGACAGATTTAGCTTAAAGTTGTAGCTGACTCAGGATCCCATTCACTTGGGTTTATAGCCTTTGATTAACACAATTTGTCTGGCAGCAAGCTCTGCTCAGCATGAGTATCAGTCTTCACTGAAATGTTAGTGGGAAATTAATATGGTCACTGCCGCCCAGGTACAAAAGTGCACAGCAGCCTGATGCACCAAGGGCCTTCACACAAGGAGACCGACACTGCAGTGGGACTGATTAAAATATTACCTTGGTAAGACTGAATTAGTGCCAATTAGACCAATGGCATTAAAAAAAAGGCTCAAGAAATGTGTAAGTGACCTCCAGCTTCCACAACTCACCATGTGTGGGTTTGTTTGTGGTAGAGTCAAGGAGTTTGGTTTTGAAGTAGCAGACTTGTTTCTCAGATGTGGTGTCTGCAAGATCCCGTGAATAAAGGTCACTTCATATACAGAATACATGATTATATAAAAACAACTATAATGTTGTACTGGGCCCCAGCTTAATTTCCTGCTTTGCCACAAACTTCCTTCCTTTTATTAAGGGATATCAAGCAAATGTATTGAAAGATTCGTGGATGCCTGCCTGCATTCAAATTCGTTAAGGGTCTACTCAACTAATTTTGCATTTCAGCTTTTTTTTCTAAGTGCCTAGGATTTATGTCTTGTTTTTGAAAATTAATGATTCTTTTCTGAATTACTTATAAAAGTAAAAGTCTGTTTTCCAATGAATATTCAAAATTCAAAAGCATCCATTCAAACAAAATAACATAGAGCATCATAGAAATTTGTAGTTCCTTTTCACTTTGTCCAGTCATTTGACCAATGATTAATTGTACAGACTGAGTATAGGATTAGAAACAATTCTATAGTTGCCTTTCATGATTCCCAGGAGGAAAAAAAATATTCAAAGTTATTCAGACTTTTGAAAACTAATAAGTAGATCTGTAAATTTACCTGCAGATGATTTGAAAGTAGAATATTAACAAAATATTGCAAGCCCACTAACTTTATAAAAAAGACCTTAGGAAAAGCAAAAGTTTTATTTGATGTATTTTTATTTCCATAATTTTCATGAGGTTTGGCTGTTTCAATTTTTAAATTTAGTTTCAATATCATAAATTAAACTTTACTTCGTTTTGTGTCCAGAATTGTCTTCACCTGGCAAATTTTGTCGTGCAATTGAATATCTATTTTTGACATGCTCATGGTGAAATATTTTTTCTCCCTTGGATTCACTGTTTGGGAATAATTTAGAAGTGTTTTGATCTTACTCATTGTGGCTGATTTTCAACAATGAAAATAAGATAAACTGAGATGTTAGAACATTATTCATTAATTTTTTTAACAGTGATTATTTTTACCACTTTTCTTTTCTTGTGTTATTAAGCAATTTTGTTGATACTACTGATATAACATTAGTTATCTCTTATCTTGTTCCAGCATTAAAAATATATGCTATCTTGAAATTATGTCTGCAGAAGGGAGAAGACTGCAACTCTAGAGGTGACTAGAAGCCTATTGTATTTTATCACTGAGTCTCAGCTATATTGGAAAGACAAAAATATTGTCTTTTCCTTTGTATTCCTGTACTTTAAACTGAAGTTGGAGCTTGATTTATTTTTTCTCCTCTGTTGCACTGTCACCTCTAGGTGAATAGTTTAGGATTTTTATTCTCTGAAGGAACTTTGAATTTCTTAGACAAATGCATCAGCAACATCTGTTTGACAGAAAGAGAAAGTTTTTGAGACATATTTTTAAGAAAGATGCTGCACTATATTTATTTAAAATTACATTTTCTACTTTTAAATAGTAACAGAACATTTTAAAGTAAGTATTGTTCTTCTTAAATTTTAATAACTGGGCTTTGAAATTTGTCAATGGGTGTGATTGTCACATGCTGAAGCACTACAAAGGTATATAGGATAAAATATATTGTTAATACTGGGCATTGAAACACAGACCAAATAGATTATATTACTATTGTGGCCAGCAATTTGTCATAGAATTTTCTTCATTTTGTATCTCTTCATTACTCTCCTTGCTGGTACCAGCAAGTCAGTGTTTCTTGCTTTTGTTCTCGTTATATATTCTCTTTGTCTAACTCTAAAGGAAACTATGATACTCAGGAGACAGGTGGTTTAACACCTGAACAATCAGGGCTAAAAGCCGAGTCCAACTATTACAACATTAATCTGATAGAAATCCTTTGCATTCTCTGAATAGCAAATATATAACTAATTTTGTAAAGCAGAAACTGAGTTCTAAGGTGTATATATATGTATAGTTTTTTTCTGTGTTTAGATAAAAGCTCTCAAAAAGATAATGGAGTGGGTTTTACTGCCTTGAGTAAACTGTCATTTTCATATCATAAAATTTCTTGACCAAGTGAGATTACTTCTGTGTTTTGGCCTAGAACTAAGATATTTGAGACAATTTCTACCTATTTTTCTTTTCTTTTTTTTGCTGTAAAATATCTACTGCAGAGTCCATTCAGGAATAATATCTTTTCTTTTATCTTCTTCATCTTGTATCTTTCTTTTAAATATCCTCAATAAATATTAACCCTACCTTCTTCTGTTCCTGTCTGTTATTTCTTATTTTACTTGATCTTTAAAACTACCTTGCCATAATTGCTTGATGTTCTTTATTAAAAAACTCATGCTAAGTTAATTCCTTGTAGAATGTCTAATTCAATACCATGGATGACATTATCCCAGTAAATTCAATGCCTTACATTAAAAATTTTAATTTAAAGAGCAATGACACCCCTAAAAACTGTGGGTAGAATTTAGTCACCTTCTGGGAAACTATTGAGACAGGTCAGCTTAAAAGTGATATTGCTATTTCATGTACAACAATGAAAAGGCTTCTTGAGTAGATATTTTTATGATCATCATGACCAAGCTGAGTAGAATGGTTAATTTTGTAGACACTTCATTTAGATTTTAATTCACAAAAGAAATAAATAGGCAAACTTCTTTTTTAACATTAACCAATGTGGATTCTTCAGATCACTGTTACCACTTATGATTCCTGAAGTAATCACTGTGGGTTTTTTCTAAATTTTTGGTTTAATTTTTTGCTCTTCCTTCCCATTTCTGCAAAGCCAACTTTTTTTTTTTTTTCTGTGTTTGTCTGTATTTGATGTGTTTTTTGATATGGTACTTCGTTTTTCAAGCCAGCAACATATGTACCTGTAGCACAAGTTGTTTGCAAACACTGACCAACAAGTCTCAGAAATATTGGTGCTTTATTCAGCCAACAATGTGTAACACTGAAACCATATTGTAAGAAATAACTGAAGTGCTGATATCAGAGCTTCAATTTGTCATCATTTGTCCACTGTCACTTTGAGCTCTTGTGGTGACTAAAGTAACAAATGAGTTGCCTCTTTTCAACCTGATTTTACTCCTTAGGGAAGAACTTGTCCTTTAGACCCTTTTAAAACATCTTGATCTGGTGCCAAGCTAAGGTTTATGTACCCAGTTCTGCTCTTGGCAGATTCATTTTGCTCTTTTGTTCAATGGCTAATACAGATATATGTAACTAATTTTGACTGATGTGTCTGAGATGCATTTTTCACTGAATCCCATAAATTTGTCTCATTGATGTTCTGTTGGACACTTTATTCTGAATGAAAGAAATTATTCCCACAGCTGGAGAAAAACTTAAAATGAAGAGCAAAATCATGAATCAGTTTTGTCAGATAGTCAGTAGAATTGTTCATCTGTAGGAAAGGATGAGCCCTCTCTTACTGCTCCTGGAAAGGCACGGCTCTTGACAGAACTCCTACCACCAAGTCTGCCTGGTACTCTTTGGATCTAAGAAAAATTTCTTGTCTAGTTCATGCTGCATCCATCTTGGAGATGGAAGAATAGGCTCATATCCTTCCAAGACTACCATGCTTGGAAGGCTCTGGAGACCAGGAGGCGTCTGCAATGCCTGAAGACAGGTAAATAAATTACACATCTTCAAAAGGAGAAAAGGCAAGCCAGAGGAGTGCAGGTTGGACAGATTTAGTTTGGATCCTGGAAAAACCATGGAGTCAGTTTTTGAACATATTTCTAGGCATGTGGAGTGCCGGGGTGCTGCTGGCAGAGGTACCGGGCTCCCGCTCATGGCTTCAGAGGTTGGCCAGGTTGGTTTGGGATGCAGGAGGGCTGGCGAAGGTGCAGCAGGGTTTCACCTAATCCATCGGTGCTCCAGGTGTGCAGAGGAAGGAGAGACAAGGTGGAGGGGCTTCCCGAGGAGGTTTATTCAGGCACCAGGTTCATGCCAGGAAGCACCAGCATGGTGTCTTACAGTTACATATATACCAACACGGGGGGGCAGAGGAGGGTACAAAACATCCTATGACTTAGGAATGCGGGGTTTGAATTTGGCGGGCTTGCAACGTATTGGGGGATACAGAACCTTCCCGAGGGAGAAACCAGATACCGGGGGTGGGGAAATGGCAGTGCCTGGCCATGGGGGAAACCGAAACCTGTCCATAACACTGCAACAGTGGAGGAGAAGAAGGCTGCTGGAAATAACCAGCATGCATTTACTAAGAGCAAATCATATCTGAAAAACCTGTCTTCTATATATTCTTGTGTCCGGCTTAAGATGTTTTGGTCTAAAGGGAACAATCAGTAAAAAGCTAGTTGAATGCTCAGCCCTAAAGGGTCATGGTTGATGGGTCATGCTTTACCTAGAGGTCCACAGAAGGGGAGGACTGTATGAGTCTCTCCTGGGACTGTCCTTTGTGCTTTTATCCTTTAACATGTTACCTGGAGGGGTAATGGAACACACACTCCATTTGTGCAGCTGACACTATAGTGGGGAGACAACTCCATGACAGGATACCATCCAGAGCGACCTGAATAGGCTAGAAAAATGGGCCAACAGGGACTTCGTGAAACTGAGCAAGGACAAACACCAAATACTGCTCCTGGGACAGACAAGCCCCTAAAATGGCACTGGCTAAGGACATATAGGCTGGGAGCAGCCCTGTGGGAAAACCCTGGGGTTTGGTGGGCACTGGGCTATGCCTCAGTCATCTCAGGTAGCCAACAGCTTTGACTTGAGAAGGAGAATGTCCAGATGACAAAGGTAGTGATTGTCTCCCTTTCCTCAGCACTCATTAGACCACATCTGCAGCGTTGTCTGCACCACAGGGAGAGGCTGAGGGACAGAGGCTGCTTCAGCCTGGAGGAGGGGACATCTGACAGTAGCTCAACAGTGCCTCGGGGGAAGTTATCAAGGGGGTGGAGCAAGGCTCTACACAGCTCAGAGTGATGAAAAAACGTGAAGCAACTTGGAAAGTTGAAATGAGGGGTTCAGGCTGCATATGAGGAAGAATTTTTTTCCCTACAAGGGCAGCCCAGCAGTGAGACATGCAGAATAGACAGACTGTTCAATCCTGTTCTAGGAGGTCTGACTGGGCTAAGTTCTGAATAACCAGGTCTGACCTCAGAAATGGCTCTGCTATGAGCAGGGGCTGAGTTTGATGACATTCTGAGGTCTCTTCCAACTTGAATTGTCTGTGAATCTCTTTGTCAAAGCTTTTTTAAATTCTCTCTATATTCTATAAATATTTTTTCTAGTTTCCCCCATTGTCTTATTTCTACTGGATTTGATTTCCTCGTGCTAAGATCTGATTTCTCTCTACCTGCTCTTTGATGTGGAGGTTTTGGGTGCTAGTAGACAAGATCCTAGTTTTCATCTTCTTGTTTCTATCAAAATTTTAACAAATTTTTTACTCAGCTAAAGTAATTAGCCATGTTCTTACGCTGTACAACACTCACTACGTAGTATTTAAAATGGATAGATACATATGAAGCTCCTCTATTAGGATCTTGAACTTATGTGACAGTTCTGTGGGGAAAGAGAATGTCTGTTGCTGTTCAGTAGTGACAGGAGTCTTCATTGTAAGAGTCCATGCAGCAGCAGCATCTTTAATTGAATCAGGTGGTCTTCTATTCAGTCCTTATACCCCAGCTGCCCACAGTTGTATGTAATTACCCCAGCAACACATTGTAATTGATTGTTATTGATTATCTTAGTCACATATGAGAACAGACCCTTATTACCTTGTTTGTACGAACATTTTTTCTTGACTACTTACAAATATCTTATTTCTGAATAGTGTGACCATTTTGGCAGCAGGAACCACTTGGGGGGACTTTGATCACTCCATCCAGGATGTCAGTCAACACATTTAAGCTGACAAATCAGGTAAGACAGAGTAGGAGCTGCCTTGGGGAATTTCAAGAACTGTACAAAATTCCCATCTGGAGGGATCCTGTAACAATATCATAAAATACATGATACTGAAGGTTCAATCAATCACCTTGCTCCCAGCTGATCTCAAACCTGCCCCATGTTCCATCTGTGCAGTTCCCAGATTGCCTGAGGACTTAATGACTTGAGTGAACACACTGGGTGCACTAACTAGCCCAGCTCTGATACCCAGCACAAAGTTGTAGTGAAATAACAAATGTGATTTCTATACTTACAATTTAAGCCTTATTACTGTTGCCACACCTACTATATAAAGATGTAAGATGGATGGGATACAGAGGATATTGTGCTACAGGAAAGAGGACTGTTTTGCCCTGCCTGCTGCTGAAAATTTGTTCCCTGTTACGTTATGGATGCTGCAGATTTTGAAGTGAGGTGAGTGGGTTGTCTTTCCACTCCTCTCCTTTCTGATATCAGCATATAACTAAGAACTGGTGTCCCAGCTTCACCGTTGCATTTGCATGGTTTGCTAAATGAGTTCGTAACAGTTTGTATGGTATGGTACAAAAGTACTTAGCATCCTTTCTGGAAGAACGGATGTTCTTTCAACTGATTTCAAAGATGTATCACATCATTGCTCAAACCCCCACATTTCCTTCTGAAAAAAGATAGAGATTATCATCTTAAAAGAGCTAATTAGACAGAAAGACTACAGCATAAATAATGATGGTTTGGGTTTGAGATCATAAACTTTCCCCATAGTTTGATGTTATATCTCTTTAGCTGTAATATACCAAATGATGATCTACTCTGGCTTTTGATTATTGTAGTTCCATAGAAACACCAATCTGGGTGTATTTCTTTATGTTTTTTAATCTTATATATTCCATGAAGTAGATACATACTAATCTTCCCAGAAGTAGACCAGCTTTAATGTTATAAAATTTATATAAAGTTTAATTTAAAGCTTCACATGTAAATATTTTAATTAGATTTTTAGTTAAATACTTTTATGATTTATTCTAATATCTTTATATATGAAACATCCACTTAACTCAAAAGCCCTCTCCTAACTGTAGCTGGCTCTGCATCTTTAAAAATGGAGCTATATTCCTAGATCTATTTTCCATTTTCCTTTCATGCAATATGTGCATTCTGGTTTTGATACCTTTTAGATGTTCAGCACTAAGCATATGTTTGAAGAAAAGTTTTACAGACTAAAAGGAAAAGAAGTCCACACTACAGTTTTGTAAATCCTTGCTGGTTCTCTTTCTTTTTGATCTACACCATCACTCCAATACCACAGATTGCATGTTCATATTCTTCACACAGCACAATGGTAAAGCTAATTTCTGCTGCTTCATTTGAATTTTTAAAATTTTCCTTTCTTTTCCTCTTTTTGAAATGTAGGTCAAAAACTCATTGCATAATTCTATCTTGAGGAGTTTCTGTCTGTTCTCAAACATATTTTGGCATTTTTGTTAACTGTTTTATCGCTAAATCCACTACTCAATTCAAGTTTTTTTTATATATATGCTGCTTTTGTTGCTTTTCTGCTATAATTTCTAACCTGTCATTGCTAAAGGTTGTTTTATTCAACATTACACATAATACCTGGAAAATCTTGGGCTATCTAGAACCTAGATAGTCAGTGGCTTAAGATTTTGAAGTAAAATTACAGGACAAAGAGGTATTTATTGGTCATGACTGCTCCCTCTCTGGGTGCACAAAACATTTATAACCAATTGATTTCTGTTGTACTGGGGTTTTTTCCCCCTTGCTTTCAATTTTGGAGCAATCAGAGAGGTTTTACTATTTTATATTTTCCTAAAAGCTATGTCACAAATATTACTGTTTTTATGTATATTTGAGAGATTTGTTTAATCGTTCTGAACCAAACACTGTAATTTGTGTGGATGAACATTTACTACTTAGGTAATTTTGCTGACTCAGAAAAAGGTGATGTCAATAAATAAGGAAAATGCAGGACTAAAATCTCCTAGCCCTTATCGCATAGACAAGCATATATATTTTATTTTCTGTGCTCACAGATGATCTGGGATGTTTGATGAAATAGTTTCACTCTGGTCTTGGTCTCTAGAGGTAAGATATGAAATAGTAAATTAACTTTTTAGAATGTATTTAGGGGGTGGTGGGTGTTCTTCCTTTCTCATTCCCATGATGAATGTATGGAGCACAGAAGAGAGCAAGTTCTGGCATATTGTGGATTTCAGAGACTTCTTCTGTCAGGGTATCTCTTGTCAGCCAGTTCCCCAGGACTGTACTAATATTAGTTCAAAGAAACCATCTTTATTGTCTTGACTTAATGGGATGATGGGAAAATATTTGAAAAGAAGAAAGCAGTAATAGAACAAAGGCAAACTGGCAGTGAGAGGGAGTCTATGAAAACAAGGAGTACTCCTACCTTAAATATAATTAACTAAATGTTCTCTTTGTAAAAATGTGAAAATGCACACTTTCAGTCCCACATCTTTCATTTTATTTTTTTTTTTCCCCACAGGTGAGTCAGGGTATGCAGTCTATACATAATTAATGAAGAAGAATATCCATGTTTCTTTTTTTATGTCTGATTATTCAAGGTATTTTCTGGCCCTCTGAACATGGAGGTACCAGCTGCCATAAACTATGTGAGCTGATAATCAAAAGAGCCTGAGAAATTAACAGGTTGAGTGAGATGTAAGGTACAGTCGTATGAGCCAAACACCTCCCTTCTGTTTCTCCAAGTATGCCTGAACTCTTGGGGTGTCAGGGAAGTTGTTATGATGACAAGTGAGCACACTTTCAATCCATACCACTTACAAATCTTTTTTTCACTACAACAATTTATATTTTTTTTAATTTTATGGTGTCAGAAAGAAATTATTCATTATCAAGCAGCACTCCCCTAGACAACCACTCACTTCAAAAATGGGTGAACCTATGTTTAAAAGTTTTGGTTTTTTTTTTTTTAAACAAACTAACTTACTGTTATGGCTAGATCTTTTCAGGATAGCACTGAGAGTTCATTTCCTGTAACAAGTAGATCATTCTAGCTGCCTTTCATTGAAAGGAGATAACCTGAATTTCAGACACCTCGGTAGAAAATCTTAACACATGAACTCAGCTGGCTTACAGCCACACAAATTCATCCCTGATCAATTAGGGCAGGGCAAAGGAAGCTGAGGAAGAAGGTCCTGTGAGGGCTAGGAAAATCTGATGAGGCTTTTTTTTTTTTAAGTTTGCACTTGTGAAGTGGAGCAATCTTTGCATCAGGTTTTCCCTCAGTGGAGCCAAGGGTGTTGAATGCTATGAGGACCACAGTGGAGATGAAAAGTGATGAATTCAGGTAATTGAAGCCAAGTTAAGAGCAGACAGATAGATGAACCTAGTGCTGGGGAGTAATTCACAATGCAAGAGCTTCTCTGTTGCTTATATTTTTCCCTGCTTTAACATGATCTTTCAGAATTGCCGTGCTGATTACTGTTCCCTCTCACTGTCTCTGGAGATAAGTTTATTTCTGGCATATCTTTACAGGAAAATTATTTCCTCAGGTCCAATAGATGGATTTCAACTTTGATATTCCATTAGCATTAGATTCCCTGTGGTGAAAGGGAGGAGGGTTTAGCTTTTATCTCTTCTGCTGTTACAATTCCTTTCTTTCCCAAAAGAATATGTCCAGCACATGAAAAAAAATCTAAATGAATGTAATAGAATGTGTACTATGGTATTGAGATACCTTTTACTCGTTATATAAACTTTCAAGTCCTAAAATATCATAATAGATCTATCAATATATGTTTCTATTATTTTAACAGAACTGTTTTGATACTCCTATGTTAGTCTAGTTCTTGCTAAATTTATTCACAATATTTATATATTCAAAAACACTTACCACCCTGATCTTATACACGTGCAGACAGTTGGAAAAGATTCTTGAGTTTCTATCTCTTGTTTTATTCACAGTTTAAGCACAGAATTGGAAATCCTCTAAAGCAGGATTCCTGTTCTACTCCTTGCGTACTTTAGCTCATTTAATTTAAAAGTAAAAATCCTCATCATCAACCTGTAATTAAATTGTGATGGTCCTGTGGAACCAAGAATAATATAAAATTATTGATTTGGGCATTTGACTAAAACTGCAGGTAATCCTAGTGCTTTGTGTTCCATTTTACAGTTGGAAAAGTCAGGAAAGGTAGTGACTTGCCTAAAGAATTTTGTCTGAGGATAAAGGCTAGTCTCAAGCTTGAGCTGGTAAGGTATAAGGAATTATTTAATTAAATTATGCTGTAGAAGTATTTGTGGTCTGAAAACAAGAGTTGTAATTTTTAGTCCCTCTGTAGTTTTAGATGCCTAGTGTAAAAATGATGCTCCTCCAATGGAGGAATGCAATATATTCACAGTACACAAAGCTTTATAATGAGTTAATAGGAATGCAGGATTGTATGTCTGGTATTATGTCAAATAATTGCTCTATTATTGGTACACTATATTTTCCTTGGACTTCATGAAGCTGAAACACTTAATAACGGTTACAAACCTTAACTTGACAGCTATATACAAAATGTTATTTCTATTACTGTTTATATTTCAAAGAAGAAATTTTATGTGTTCAAAGCTGCTGGATTGTATTTTGAGGAATGAGATTTTTTGGTCAAATCTGCCATAATGCTTATACCTTCTTGCAGACATGCACTTCAAGTCTCTGGAGGGTCCTTTTAATTTCTCTTAACAGACCATGTTCAGCTACTCCATGCCATTATAAGGATGTATTAAATGCAGTGTGCCAAATCTTGATGGAATCTTTACCTTGAGGCTTGGGGAAGGGGAATTCAAACACTCCTTTGTTAAGCAAAAATTTAATTTTTATGGGAAATGGTCTTTACCCTTGAAAATTTTGAAAAACTAAGGATCAAGCAAGGTATTTCACTGCATAGTGTAGTCACAGGAAAGCTACTCAGATGAGCCATTTGCAGCCTGGGTTGGCAAGCCCTTGACATCTTTCTTTGTGTATGTCTCAAAAACCTGACTGGGTTCTAGCAGTGGACAATGGACGTAAACCCTCTCTCTATGTATGTATGGTGTTATCAGCCATCTGACACAGCACCAGTGAATAACTGTAGAGTTTTCAAAGCAAGAAAAAAGATATTCCTTTAATCAGAGTGGAATCTCATGAGGGTAACTTTCTCATTATTGTAACAACAGTAGCCTTTTAGTTGCACACTTCAGTGATTCTGAGAATAGAAAACAATTCATGGCCAAGCTAGACGTGAGCAAAGTAAAACCCACAAAGAGTTTATGTGAGAGTATTTGAAAAATTGTGTGTCTAGCTATTTCTACTCTGCCAGTTATATCACTATCTAGATGATACTAATCACTGTGGTAATCAGTGTTAATTAGCCCAAGTACTGCCAAACTCTTGGTGTTATTGCAAAGAAAGATGAAACATGAAAACAAATTTGAAAAGAAAAAAGTCCTCAGAACCTAGCTTTTTTTTTTTCTTCCTCCAGCTCCTTTTCTACTTCTCACATGTACAAGTCACTAATTAGAGTATCTCATTAATGGGAGACTCCTGCTCAGTAAATCTTTCAATATTGCATACGGGCTTGCAAAACATCTATACCAGATAAAAGCTTGCCTTTTTTTGCAAAGTATGTTAATCTGTTCTATCTGCATGATATAAAGGTAGCAAAAATGACTTCAAATTTTAAGACTGAAACAATATGTATACTTAAGAATTTTGAAGGAAAACATAGGCATGACAAACCTTTAGGAAAAACTACTTCCAAAATATTATAAAATAGGAAGATAGGTGGCCTATGACAAAAAGGTTGTTCTGCTGCTCTATCCAGAGATAGAATTCTATTGAAAACTCTGGGTGCTCTTGGATTCTTCAGGAATGTTCTGGCCCTGCACAGTACTTTCACCTGTGTTTAGCTGCTCTTTATGGAATAGATTGTCCCTTAACAAGGTG
>VYZT01027350.1:9557-38360 GCA_013400735.1 Pomatostomus ruficeps
CGGCTGGGGCTGGGACGGGACGGGCTCCGGCTGGGACTGGGACGGGCTCCGGCTGGGGCTGGGACGGGACGGGCTCCGGCTGGGACTGGGACGGGCTCTGGCTGGAGCTAGGACGGGACGGGCTCCGGCTGGGACTGGGACGGGCTCTGGCTGGAGCTGGGACGGGACGGGCTCCGGCTGGGACTGGGACGGGCTCTGGCTGGAGTTGGGACGGGACGGGCTCCGGCGGGCAGCACCGGGCGCAGGGCAGCGCATTCACCGCATGGCAGCGCAGTTCGTCCGCGTTCACCGCGGGCTGCAAATGGTCTCTCTGCACCGAGCCGGACACCCGGCATTCGGGTGCTCCCCGGGGCTCGGCACAGCTGGCCGAGGGCGATGAACAGAACCACAGGAACAATTCGGTGGGAAAAGACCTCTGAGATCAGCGACTCCAACCTGTGACCGAACACCACCTTATCAACTGGAGGGTGGCACTAAGAGCAACGTCCCGTCTTTCCTTGAACACTTCCAGGATCGGTGATTCCACCATCTTCCTGGACAGCCCATTCCAATGTCACCATTTGAGTGATGAAATTCCTCCCAATGTCCATCCTAAACCTCCCCTGGCGTAGCTTAAGACTATGTCCTCCCATCCTGTCACTTGTTGCCTGGGAGCAGAGCCTGCTCCCCCTGCGCCAGCTATACCCTCCTGTCAGCAGTTGGAGAGAGTGATGAGGTCTCCCCAGGGCCTCCTTTTCTCCTTGTTAAACACCCCCAGCTCCCTGAGCTGCTCCTCAGCAGACTTGTGCTCCAGGCCCTTCCCCATCTCCATTGTCCTTCTCTGGACCCACTGCAGCACCTCAGTGACCTTCTTGTCAGGAAGGGCACAGAACTGGACACAGCACTCGAGATGTGGCCTCACCAGTGCCAAGCACAGGGGACTTAGAGCTGGCTCCTTTACTTAACCACTAAAAGCCACCAGCTGTGTCCACGTGCAGTTACAGGTGGTATTTGGTAAAATGAGGCTGTGACTCCTTCCCAAAGTCTTACTCTTTGGAAATAAAGGTTTTTAAAGCACAAGTCCTCTCTGCCCGGTAACTGGAATGCCCAGAGCCCCAGAAGGCTCAGCGCCACTCACTGTTCGTCCTGATGGAGGGGAGTTTGTAACTCCTACCAGCAACAATGTGGCTCTCACAAAATAACCTGTTTTTAACCAACACTTTCATTGCACTGATGAATAAGAAAACGATAAAGATGAAGAATACTTCAAGCCACAAAAGAATCTCTTAACTCTGCACTCCCCAGCAAATGTTTGCAGGATCAAATGAAAAAAGCCTGCTGCTAAAACATATGCCAGGCAGAAGTACAGCAAGCCAGGCTAACACCCAGATAAAACCTTTTAACTGCAAAATGAGCCTATTCCATCTAGGTTTGTCAGGAATTACTTACAAAAGCTGAATCTTCCCGCACGGGCTGTAGTGTCAGGTTTCAGCCTAGAACAGTGTGGATGGCACAGCTGGCATATGCAGAGGACAAACTCCTCACTTCAGTTTACAAGCGTGGCTCACTTTTTTGAGATGCTAACCTAGAGATTTCAATCTTCTTCACGTCCGATGATCACAAAAACTGCAGGGTTTGGCAGAAAGGCCAAATAGCTTTCATGTGCGAAGTCAAATGCAGACCAGATGCTACCCTTTTCACTGCAGGCATTTATTGCTCATTAGTATTTTCTCAATAAAACTCCATTCCTTATCACAGTACAGCTTCATACCCAGTTGGTACAAGATGCTGTATTTACTTTCTTGTAACTAATTTTCACTGTGTTCAGCTGCTCTGGAAGCATTTTGCAGCAGGAATCTCTGCATTCTTACGTTAACCTGCTCAGCACAAACTGTCTTTGACATCACACTTTTGAACGGGCTGCAAACAGAGCTTGCCATTTTTCTGATTGCCTTAATGAAGAGCTTTGTCCAGTAGCACAACTTGGCCTGCTGTTGTCTGTTTTATCTTCCTCTAAACTGCTGGGTTTGCTAACTTTGAATTGAGGTATCAGGCTTACAACGTTTTGAGGATTTTCTACTCTTTTCCTACTGATAGCAATAGAAAATGAGGACAGCAACCACTAGGCTGATCCAATTCTAATTTAACGAAGAAGACAATGTTTTTCTTCTATTCTTGTCCATCAGTGACTCAAAAGGACAGGCACAGAGTCTCAGATATATTCCATCTTCTTTATGTAACACAGCCAGAAAAGTCAATCTGGAGACCCCTCTGGCATGGTGGAAAAAACACCACATGGTTGCTTTAGCACTAAAGCAGCTGACTTCTCCCCTGCTCTGCCTCCTTGCCAGGCTGTGCTTGCTGGGTTGGTGTTGAGATGTGCCTTATCGGGATGATACAGACTGGTGTGACACAACAGGTCTCTCAGCAAGGCCGGGCAGTGCTCACTCACCTCCCAGCTTTGGGATCTCACCATCAAGAATCCCAGAAGGTTTTAGAGCCTTTAAGACAAACATCAAATGCTCAGTGATACAAGACCTTCAAACAAAGTGCTGATCTATCTTCCCAGTTGTCTTGCTCTTCAGTTTTGTGCTACAGCATTCACTGGTTTTTTCATAACGCTGTGAGGTTGTGAGCTGGGGAGCCACAGGAAGGTGGGCAGCAGCTTTTGTGCTGCTCTGCCGTGGTGTAGCCCACCAGCAAAAGGTGCAATGTTCTCACTCTGCTGCTGATGGTCACCAGTTGGTGGAAACATCAGGCATCTGCAAATTGTAAGGCTTCATCAACATTTCCTAAGACATAACTCTTGGGGTAAAAAAAAACCCAATCAGGCATTTTGAAAACAACTTCATGCCTTCTGTCAGTCCTCCTCCACTTCTGCAAATGTTTTTGTGGATTCTGACGTCTCAGCAATGTTTAACAGATGTTACGGCTGTTCCTGCTTGTAGGTCTGGACTTTGATCACATTATTTTTTGCTGTGATGATCTCATTTGCTTTTCTAGTTCACTGACAAACTCTCCAGTGACAAGCCCCTAAATGTAACCCTTCCATTGGAAAAAAAGTAATGTTTTTTACAAACAACATGTAAGATTTGAAAGATAGAAAACAAATTATTAGTATTAGTATTCCCCTGATAAACGGCTGGTCAGACCTGAAATCACAAGCCCATCTCTGCTCTTTCATATTATTAAATACCATTTGTAACTGCCACAGACCCAGACTGAAGCTTGTAGGTTGACTGTGTAGGAAAGGGCTTTGAAAAATGAAGACAGTAGTAGTGTAAGAAAGTGCCTTTGTTCTCTTTTTGGGATTTATTGTGAAACAATTAAACAGTCAATTAATCCAATGGATCCCCATTGTTCCAACTGGATTCCAATAATTAAAGACTAACTTTTGTAAAGATTTCTGGATCTAAAAATGTTGAATCTAATGGAATATAGTTATCAGACAAGAGTTAATGTTGTCAAAAAGGACTGTGATTTATATTTGTACTAGATAAAATTAAGAAAAATAGGAAAACAGCAATTAAAACATTACCTATTTATACAAAGATATGTGGAGAATTTATGTTGAGGGAAAATGCAAAGAGTGAAGGATAATAATTCCCTTAATCAAACCTGATGTTTCTACTCTCAGCACAGGAAGGATATAAAAGACCCAAATTCTTTTTGAATTTGAAAAGAAGATAAGTAAAGGGAATATGAGATGCAAAGAGAAATCAAGCTCTGCTTTTCTTTCTTTTCAGAAGCAATTTCATTTATTTGAGAACCAAGCGACAGAATGTGTGTTTCCCTCTGGCTGGAAGCGTTTGTACAGCAGATGGCAGTAAAACCCCTCGCCCGTTTCATCAGCTGCTGGCAAAAGGCGCCGTTCCACCCCCGTGGCATCTTTCTTGGTTGTCACAGAATTACTGAACTCAGTTATTACAGTAGATTGTTTTGTTCGGTCTTGGTCAGTACAGCGGTCATCGGAGCATTATTATTTATCAGGTAAGGGGATTGCTGCATGATCGCCGCGTGTGCAGAGCCCCGGCTGCCCTCCCTGCCAGCGTGCACCAACAGCGCTCTGTGCCAGGACAGGCAGAGCCAGCCACAAACCCAGGCACGTTCCCCCGAAAGGAACAGAAATAAGGGCACACTCACAGCTTGAGTTTAAGATTAAAATCTTCCCTGTGTTGTTTGGGTTGGTTTGGTTTTTTCCCTAATTTAGGCCATCGGTAGGTGAATTCTCCAACAGCTTAGCTGAGAAACATTAGACAGGAACACATCTTTGAGCGTGTGAGATGTCTAGAGCAAGAGAAAGAATAGGATTAAAAGCAGTGGGTCTTCAGACAGTGAGATCAACATGTGATGTTTAGCATCAGCTCTGCTTAATTTACTCCATTTTCCTGGGTATTCAGGATGTGTCACCTCAGTATTATATATTTTCAATAAAATAGAATATGAAAGTTTTATAGTGCCACACTGTTCCTGCCTTAGTTTCAGAAGTTGCATGCAGTCTGACACAGTTCCTAAAAAACAGGATGGGAGTTTGGAAAATATTTTGCTTGTTAAGAAAAGGAATGCAGAAAAGACCATGCTGTGGTTATAGATCAGCTGAAGGGCACACACATTTATTTTTCTTCTTTGCAAAAACATTAGTTTTAAAATTCCAGTTTTGCAGTGGTGATTTCCTCATAGTTTTAATTCAGGGTCTACTTTTTGGGACTCAGAGGAAAAATAATTTTCACCAGCTGAAAGTACGTAGTGAAGTAACATTTGTGAAATACATCAGTGTAAAAAAGAGAAAACCACCACACGCACTCTCCCTCCAAAGAAAAGAAAACATGCAAATTTTTTTCTGTTTTTCCTGAAGTTACTCTCCAGGTAACAATCTCTTCTGGTAAAAAACAGCACAGAGAGGACTGAACAATTTTGTGCCTGAAAATGTCTTCACATTATTAGAATTCAGTTGCTGTGTGTAACCTCTTTACCCTCTCCAGCTTTTCTCCCACCTACTGGCAGAGGTGCAAGACACCATGGAAAATGATGGTGTGCATCACCACTACTCACAGGGCCAGGGGCACCACACAGCACCAGTGAGTTTGACTTTTCCAATTGACTTTTCAGACTCGAGTATGTTGTTTCAAAGCAAAATAACAAACCATGAAAGGTGTAAAACATCTGAAAGATTAAACATAATAACAACAAAGTATTGTGAGGCTCATATGCCCAAAGACAGAATCACATGTGCAGGCACTTGGGAAAGCTTTCTGGCTTGCGCGAGGAAGAGCTCCTCACAATTGAGTGGTAACTCCCTCTCTTTCCACCCTTTCTCCCCAAAACACAAAGCTGAATGGAATGAACATGTCCCAGAGTCTGAGTCAGGGATGTGGCTGTGAGAACTCTGACAGCCTGACACTGACTTACTCGTGAGAGAAGTGGGCCAGGCAACTGCATTCAGCCATCCTGAAGTGCCAGCACCAAGTGCCACCTCCACAGCAGGTGCCTGCAAGTCAGGAGGAACAGGCACATTTGCTCAGACAGATCCAGCAGCAGGAGAGAAACGTGGCTCCAGCTGTTCAGTGTGAATCTTCAGGCATATCCCTGTGTGAAGAAGAGTGTCCTGGTTTGCGTTTACTGTAGTTATCTGTTCTTCTAGAGAGAAGACTCTGCATCCTGCTCAGTAGCTAGTCTGGGATTTTTTCAGCCATTCAACATTATTTGAAGCCCCAGCACATGCAGTTACTGGTATCTACTGTCATAGGCAAAATGCTTCTCTGCAGTTCATGCCAAATACTCACCCAGCTATACGTGCAGGCTGGCTGCCCTCCCATTTCCCACACATTTACTGCTCTGACCATCCATTCTTGTGTGCTTCCACCTACCTATGCTGCAATCACACCTTCATTTTGCTTTGCAGACATGTTCTGTGCCACTAAAATTGCTCCTCGTGGGAACAAAGTACAGATAGCTTGAGAAACTGCACAGGCTAGTAAAAAAACAGGAAAAAGACTCTTATCAAATTAGCAATGTCTCGGGTATTTGGGTGGAGGCACTTGGCACTGGGCTTGCATATTCTTGTGGGAGTGAGTCCATGCATACTACAAACTCCATTCCTTTCCTTTCTATTTTTCTTCCCAAACTCAGACATATTTCAAAAGGGCTTCTCTAAAGATGTCTAAATATACAATTACCATATGCCACACAAATCAGTAAGCAGGGATTTTACTTTATTCCCTTTCCATACAGGATAAATCAAGTTAATGACATTGCACAGATTTGTACTGCAATAGGATATTTGCAAAAACTAAAGTAGGTATTTCTTTTGTGCCCTTGCAAGCAGGGCTACGGAAAACAACTAAAAACATTTTTAAAACTGCTGCTGAGAGAAGACAACTGCCTGGGATGAATGACTTCTCTTATAAGCACTAAGTGTAAGACAGTTCATCTCTCTTGTGACTTGGAATAACTCATCGACTGCTTGAACTGAAATACTATCATTTATTTCTTTTACTTTGAATCAAACCAGGACCATTTCCTTGTTTTAGATGATACTTACACTTTCTGGTGTATAGCAATGTACATCAGGTACACATACACACACTTAACTTATGTTTTAGTGTGATCAACATTACTCAGCAGAACGGCTTTACTACCTGCACACTCATCTTAATGTCTGCCACTCAGCTTGGGTTCTTTTCATGCTTTCCTCACCAATAAAAGCAATCAGCAGTGCGAAGGTAAGCGAGATAAGGACGCCTCCATCAGAGGAGAACCAAGCTCAGGGTGTGCTGGTGCTGGAGGGAAAGCTGTGCTCTACTTACTGGATGACGACATTTCTTCCAAGTGTTGTAATGAAAGCTAACAAGTTCCTACTCAACATAGTGCCGGGCAAATTTAAACAAAGGTGTGAGTAAAAAGCCTTTTTTTATGTGGACTGTTGAGTTCTTGTAAATTCTCAACCAGGAAAATAAAATAGAAGCAAAGCTAAATCCCCATGTTGTCTGAGAAATACATCTATAACTGATAGTGACATGTTTTGATGCAAAGAGTAATGTCTTCGTTATTGATTCACAGGCAAAACAGACGTGGGCAGAAGAGGAACTGGGAAAACAGATTTCAGGGCCTTCTGGGTTTAAAGTAATTAAAAAAGGGATTTCTGCCATCTCACACCTTTAATACAGTATGCCACTGTCCTGCTCAGATCAAAAAGAACTGCTCAGCACCTCTGAACATCAGCCTTTCCTTTAGAAATTGAAATATAACATTGCAATGCTCACTGTGGGCAGCTGTTTGGTTTTTACACCTACACACCAAATGTCGCAGCAGCTAAAGACCCAGCAGCTTTGACACCAGAGAGAATTCTTCATTGTGCAATGGCTATTAAAGCTCAATTCTGCAACACTGAGACTTTGCTCTAATGGAACTGTTTGTTTGACTAAGGCTTGGTCAAACAGGCAGGCCTTAGAAGTATGTGCTCCACATGTGTGTATGGCCAAGGCTGTGTATGCACCTGGGTGGTTTGGTAAAATGATCTTTAAAACAACTCAGCTGAAATGGCACAAATCCCTACACAATCTGCACTCAATTTAAACTTGGATTTTATCAATTTCCTTTAATTAAATCCAAACTGTTAATAGCTTGTGATTCACAAATATAATGGATCCAGAGTAAACCCTTCCTTATCAGTCCTTCTGCCAGCTGTAGTGTTCCTCCTGCTGGCAGCACATACACTGATGGAGAAGCAGAGGGAGGAGTCAGTAACTTAATTGCTCAAAATGGCAATAATGTCTGTATCTCCTGCACACAGACACGTAAGCCCGTGTGCTTTTCATTCCAATTCATGACAGTAAGTCTCAGCACTGAGCACCTCCCATGGACTAATAACCAGTCTGGGTTGTTAGTTGGGCTGTCTCTTGTATCCACAATCCTTCCCAGCAGTCGCTAATTTCCTGGAAATGCCTTGCACTCAGATAGGGCAGCATGTGAACGTAATAAAAGCACACACACATGTGCTACATGTTTGCTATCTGCTGAAAAGCAGCAAAAAATGGTGGGTTTGCATTTTTATTTTTTGAAGTGTCGCAATTTCCTGGTTAAGATCATTGGTAATTAAGTCCTAACACAGAGAAATTTAACCCAGATTCTGCCAGTGTGGCGAGAACCACTGAGACGATTTTTACAGAAAAAGTTCCTGCATACTTTAAACCCAGACAAGGGTGACAAAGAATTTCCTGTTACGTAGGCCTTGCCAAACATCTTCCCCTGAGGCAAAGGAATGTGGTGGCTGCACAGACAAGTGGAGGCTGTAGGAGCAGGACAAGGCATAACAACACAGCAGCATCCAGAAGGGGAGGATTCATCCCTCTGTAGATTACCTTCATGTTGCCTATACCCTCCTCCCGACTGGCCTTTAGCCCCCATGTGCAATTCTATCTTCTTGTTTCCCTTCCTAACTTCTCACCTAATTAATCTTCCAGATTTTTTTTTCTGGACAGCCTGCACAAATTACATCACTCTTTTATCCCATTTCATAGCCTACCCGTGCACAATAAAAAATAAGGAAGTAGCACAGTAATCCAGATTAAGTAGAAAGAAGTCTGGTGGGCTCATCCTTGTTGGCTGCAAAAAAACATAATCCAGGAAAGATTCTGAAGCATTTTCCCAGGCTATTTCTTCAACTGAATATTCTTGTCAAGAAAAATACAACAAACTATCAGTAGGGCTTGCAAAGAAATGCTCTATTTTTAAACTGGAATGTCGCACAGATCTCCATGTTAATATCAACACCAACGTGTCCCAAGTTAAAACAACTTACCAGAGCTTTGCAGTTGCACCATCCTGATGATTCTTTCACAAATTGTGCTGTAGAAACACCAGACCTGCATAATTTTCCTCAGTGGCACAGCCAACTATTGCTAGGTGTAGCACTTTGCAGGTTTTAGCCAAAGAAAGTGTTTGCCATGAGCTTTGGCTGAGACAGACCACATGGATTCTTCCTCGACATTTCTCTTTGTGTCTCTGGGCAAAGAATGAAAATTACATCAAAGAAAGGAGCAATCCCAAGAGGCAGATCATGGTCAGGCCCTGGAATAGAAGGCATTCAAAATTCTCTGCTGGATCAGGGCCTCAAATACGTATCAACCCTTCATACCCATGATCCATATACGCTTGCTGTGAAAAACAGACAATGTTCTCACAACCTTGCATGTCAGTGTGTTGTGATGTGTGGTACTGGCAGTTGCAGCTGGGTCTGCATGACTTGGGGGTTTTGTGTGTGTTTGCTCAATTTTTTTAACAAAAAAGATGCTGTTTAATCTTTATTCAGCTATTCCTCAAACCAGCAAAGAGACAGGAAGAAGCCAGTGCTGAGGTGTCCTTAAGGTCCACAATACACAAATCCAAAATAGTATGTAATGTCCTTTAATTTTGGTCCATTATGAGTCAGGAAATAACAAATGGAAAGGAGTGAGGGTGTTTTATGTGTCTGTAAGCTTTCTATCTGCTTCTGTTTCCCACTGTTTCCATCTGGACTATCCAGATTGCTCACTAAGCTGCTGGCATTGAGGGGTATCCTGCGTTTATGCAATTCTCAGCAGCAGCTTATGAGTTGGCAGGGCTCTGACTTACAGAAAACTCGATGGGTTTGCAACCGAAGCCAAGAAGATTATGCAAACTTGTACAGACTCTCTGTAACTTGGAAAGAACACAACACACACTGAAGACAGTAAATTACACAGCTTCCCACTATTTAAAAGAGCTATTCCTGTGTGCATTTTCAAAAAACCCTCCATGAAGATAAAAAGCATTATCCTTGCTTCCACTGCTTTGACCTTTTTGCTGCAATTCCCACTTCATCTTTCACTGATGTTCCTGTTTTATTATTAAAAGAAGCCCACCTGAAGGAACATCTGAAGAAAAAAGGACTCTATTTTTCTGTGTGCTGAGTCATGTAAAAACTATTTCCTCCCCCAATTCTAAAATTTAGTTGGCTAATCATCACTTTCTTCTATTGCTGCCACTAAGGAACATTACAGCAGTCGTAGACAGCCCAGTGGAACAGATATTTCCGTGATATTAACAGGATAGTGAAGTCTGACAACCCAGATTTTGAGTAGCATTTAATACACACAGTACCTGACAGATCTGGATTTCTCACTCAGGTGCTAGAGCTGAGAGGCAGTGCTCTGTAGGTGCAGCCCACTGCTTTAGTCTAGTTTCTTAACTAAGTTCCTTTTCTTTCTTATCTCTCACCCCATTCTGTAACTCTTGATTGAACCCACTGATCACCCGGAACTCTAAAAGACAAATGACATTTCCGCAAGTTTTGTGAACAGAAGGAACCATTAAGACAGAGCATGCCTCTGAGGGTCCTGAGGAAAGGAAAGCACACCCTGCAGCATGCCTTGTATATTATTTGGTATCAGAGAAATCCCAAGAGGGAGCAGGAGACAACACGAATGTCTCCATATCTGGAAAACAATTCATTCCAAGTGTACAACTCTCCATGAGACAGGAATCTGTAATCAGGCAGGTTTTGCCAGTTCTGGTGCTCTCAGAACTACTCATTTCATTGCGAGAGGTCAGCTCAAAAACCAATCCAGACAATTACAGAGCATGGCTGCACAATTATGATATATTTCAAACTGCCAAATGCGTTTTTGCATTGAAAAAAAGGGTGAGTAAGTCTCCAAACCAGGACACACATCTTGAGGAATACTGAACGATGCAGGGTTCTGTGATTTAACAAATTTTAATTAACATAGCAAAGTAGCTGTAAATTTGCTGGAATGGGGTTACATCAGGGCTCAACTTACTTATTTTTACAAGGCAATGCTTTGTAGCTTCATTGAGTTTTGTCTGATTAGACACTGCATGCAAAGAACCCGTAAGGTGCAGTGGCTTATGAGATATGGTAGAAACAATTTTCCTGCTCCAGCAAATATGCCCTTTTGTGTATTTATGTGTCTGCTGCTAGTCAGCAAAAGAGCCACTTGGTGTGATTCACCATCATCATGTTCACTGCTCCATTCAGCTCTCCTTGAAACTGGAAAGCTCTTATTTACCTATTATGAAGCCTTATGGATTCATCTGCAACAGTGCACTTTGGGGAAGTCTACTCTGCAAACAAATTATTTTCAGATTAATTCTTATCTCCTTGCTTGCACATGCTCGCCCTATTAATGGTGACATGATATCGTTAAGAGACACAAAAACCACAGCCTCCTCTTACCCTTACAAACAGCGAGAGTTGAACTCAGATTCCCCAAACCACAAAGCAGTTTGTGGTCTCCTGAAAAGCAATTTTAAGCAGCAAACAAAGGGTCTGACCTCACTCAGACACATTGTTCAGGACTCAAGCACATACCACGGGACCGTAACAGCAATCGAGCAGACCTGGCAGCACACTCAGCTGTGTAAGACTCAGGGCCCAATGCCAAGAGCTCCTCTGTTCTACTCCTGCACAGCCTCTGACTCTCTGGGTGGCCTTGAGCCCTGCTCTACAAACAATTCCCAGTACAGCACTTCCGTGTGGGAAGCCCTCCTGACTCCAGCAGCACCAGTGGAAGCCACATGTGGATGGGAACTTGAACTCTTGGAGCTCAACTACCTGAGACTTCATCCTTGTGCAAAGCAAGGAAGGAGCAAGAGATTGACTTACCTCTGCACAGCATGGTCAGAGCTTTGGACTGTCAGTCTCCAGTACAAGCTAAGGCCTTGCAGGAGCCTTGTAACACATATTTTGCTGCCCAAAAACACTTACAAGAGAAACATGAAGCCAGGGATTTCATCCTTTCCATTCAGGATGACTTGGAAGCAGCCAATAAATCACACAAAAGCGTGTAATGTTACCAAGTTCCTCCCTTTAAAACACAACCAGAGAGAGCCAGACTCATACCAGTACATCTTCCCTCTCTGACTCATTTAAAATGAAATTATTATGTATTACTCTACCCTTTCACCGGCTTACACCAGTGGCTGATAAAGTCACCTGTTTTCAGTTGCTTGCTAAGGTCCACTAATGGAAATTCTTTGGTGATCTGGAAGGTTATCTGTGCCTGTCTCCTACCAAGCTCCTTGCTGCTAGAGGGACAGACAGCACCAGCTTTCAGCAATGTGCTACAGAAAAAGAAGGAATAAAAATTATTTTTCAAGTCCTGAAGCTGCCCGTCAGCAGACCTCACAATTCAAATAAAGACACCTACATATGTAGAAATTAACAATCAGTGGTGAAAAGTTGAGTGAAAGGACCTCTATGAACATGGCACATGACTTTAGAAGGTTTATCACTGTATTGAAGTAAATTAACACATATTACCAGTGAGATAGACAGAGATGATAGTGTTTCCTAGAGCGTGGCCTTCGAGACTCGGTTCCCAAAGGGGTCTATGGGAGTTCTGCAATGGTCTCACCAAAATCATTTTGGTCAATGATGAGCAATTCTGGAAAGCTCTATCATCTGCTAGGGGATAACGGCATTCTGCACCCACCTGGGCAGGCAGTCAAGTGACAGGGACAGGCTCCTGTAATATGACCCTCAAAGGGCCCCTCTGAGCAGCTGCAGATCCACACCTGTCCACACCACTGCATTTCTCTGCACTGGCCAATGCCACAGGAAAAACTGAAGCCAGTGTGGCACCAGCGAGAGACACTGCACACGTGCAGAGGTCACACAGGGACGCACAGGAAACCGATGTGATGAAAAACAAACCACAGGAGAACAAAATTTAAAAAATGTCCTAAAATGTGCATTTTATTTCATATCATTATACAATGTTTACATACAGGTATACTTTTAAGACTGCTCAAAGAAAGAGTGAAAAAAGTGAGGCGAGTATCGGTTTAAAAATTCCTCCCCTACCCCAAATCCCCACAAATAAAATACATTTTAAAACAATCTCTTCCAAATTAATGTTTTGTCCTGAATTTATGGAATATTTCATTTCAACATGAAAAATACAATTAAATGAATACTCAAAGTGAAATGCTGACCTACACTTCTGTATTGAGTTGCAAGAATACAATTTAAAACCTTCAGAAGCCTTCACTTGTCTCCATTGTTTACATACCTCTGTTTTACTGAATTAGAAGGCACAGAAAATCCAAATTCTCACAGATCAGTAAAATTATGATAAAAATAAATTACTGTGCTGGACAACTCCTGACTTGTCTGATATCAAACAAAAGACTTCAAATAGAACCGTTTGTTCAAAATAGCACCATTTCCACCCAATCTCTCTTGAACAAGAATCATTCTTCTTGTGTAAAAACTGTAGTTGGCACTTGAGGTGGGACACTTTCTGCCACAGCCAGGATTGTTCAAAGACTAAGCACACCGAATTGCTGAACTCTCTACAAAGTGTAGGTAACATCTGGGTTGGGAAATGGCACGTTTAAACCATAATGTAATGTAGCTTAACCTGCATATGGCTTGCCCATTTTGGTGTTCCCCTGACCCCTGCTTGATAATTTAGCAGATGTTCTTGTGACTGTGGTGAAACTAAAATAAAGACATGTTTATGGGGCTTCACGGCAAGCAGGTGTAAAAATAATAAAACAAATAGTGTGGTTGCTGCTAAGAAGGTTTTCACATGTTGTTTAACTCCAGTAAAGTTTGATCCAGCATCTGATGCATACTAAGGTTTTCTTCTTTGGCATGCGCCACTTTCTCTGTTGTGGGATTAGAAAATTAAAACATGAATAGCAGTTCTTTGGAGGCACTGACTCTCAGAACATGAAGACATGCAATCAGCATTTCTCTCAAAGGGTTTAGAAAGTTAATAAATGTGCATGCTCATAAATACCAACGTTCTCAGATAACACAACTAGAGAGAATTCCAAATTAATAAAACAAACAGCAAGTAATGCAAGTTTAGAACTGTTTACAGCTGCATTTTTTGAGAAAACGCACTGCCAACAGAGACACAATGTTCTGGAAGCTCTTTGCTTATAGGAATGTGAGATAGTAAGTGGCTTTTTTTTTTTTTTTTAAAGTAGGCAATAAAGAAAGTAAGTTCTTCGCAGATACACAATTAAAAGTTTCATAGAATTCAGAAATGCAAAGAACAAAAAAATTAAAACTATTACAGTTTTCAGTGAAGTGACCGTTAAGAAATTTATTTCTTCTAGAAAATAAATAAACTTGAAGTTAGTAGCTTTATGTTGCATGCACACTTTTATACGACAATCATTTAACACACGTACTTGATACAAAAAATGAGCATAATGTTCTGGTGGTGCATCCTACTGGGATCCAGTAACAGTAGCTCCATACTACTGCAAGCAAACCTTTAAACTGATCGGGTATCCTCAGATGGAGCTCCCATTCTTTTTTTTTTTAATGTCAAATACAAGCCCAATTCATAGTAAGACAAAATTATCCCATCAAAGTCTCCAGACAAAAGAGCTGTAAGTATCCTTTAAGTTGGTTTTGAAATACAGAAATATGAATCCTGGTGAATATTCTTCTCTCTCTGTGGTAACAATCTTGGGGCCAGTTCATGTTGTCAGATAAACCAACTGCCTTTCTGCAAGGCAGGCTGGTACCTTTTGGATACTGTTAGCAAAATGCTGTAGCACTTTACCTAAGTGAAAAGAAGCTACTGCACAACCAAAGAGCTCAGTGCTCCTCCAAAATAGGTATGCAGACACCTAACGAAAAGCCTCATCCAGAAGAAGTGTTTGCATATTTTCCCAAGAGAAACTAAGAATTTTTTTCATTAATTTACCACAGAATCAACAGCTAAAAAAAAAAATCAATTTCAACATTTCTTGCTTATTTCTACATTTACTGATTCATTCTTAAAGGAAATTTGAAGAAGGTGTTTTGAACAAGTGAACAATATATCATACTAAAGTTTAATCCTCATTCAATGCCAGCTTTAGTTCATTAGTTAGGCGACTGTTTTGCTCAAGTTGCTGGTAGAGTTGGTCTGCACAGGCAGCAAGCAGGTTAGAAGGGAAAAAAAGAGGCAGAATGAAGACAGATTAGACAGAGAAAACAGTTAAATAAGAGTTAATAAAGAAACTGGTCACATGACAGACAGTTCAGTAACATACAGAGAAACATTTTACCTCTGCTTCTAGAACTCTAGTAATCAAATAGCTACTCCAAGGAACAGCTATTGTACCGTATGAAGAACTAGCTAAGAATCCTGCTGTGGAGAACAGCTGACAGACACAAACTGGAATAGAAGTGGAAGAACTGCAGCTATTTTCCTGGAAGTTCCAAGTCCTGCTTTAGTCTTCTGTACAGTGTGTGAAATGTTTGTTTTATGAGTGCCATTTTCCTTTGCAAATTATTTAAGGTGTGGTGGAACCTCATCTCCCAGTAGAGGGAAAGCAACTGCATGACAGCAGGAGAGATGCTAGCAGGCAACTACCACCAGGTCTGACTCAGCCCACAGTCCTTTCCTAGGGAATTTGATGGGCTGAAATGTTATTTTTGGTAGGAAAATATACTTGTGTTACTGGAATTAACACATTTTGATACCTTTAAATTGCCTAGTTTTACTGCATAAGAAAACAGACTCACGTTTGGTGAAAATGAAAAGGAAGGATGAACACCTTGCTCAAAAACAGCAAACAGAGAGGACAATTCATGTTGAGTCAGAACAGCCACAGCCAAGTTGTGACAGCACATTTAGTGAGAGTTGTTCTGCAGAGTGAAAGAATGTTCCATGATGGCTTTTGACTATCTTACGTTCTCAAATTGTCCATGTTCTTCTCAACAGCCCAACTGCACTCCTGACCCCTTGATCCCAGATTATTCCCCTACAGGAAATGACTGTTTCTGATTCTTTTCCACAGGCTGCCTAACAGCTTCCACAGGAATCCTCTTCCCCTGCAGGCCCTGGACACAGCAAAGGCCAAGCTGTGCAGTGAGCTGGCCTGCAGGACATGCTTATGTGGTGAGCAACTCCTCCTGGCTTCCTCCCCAGCCCAAACTCCCAGAGCCAGCTCAGTAAAGCCAGGGCACATTTCACAGCTCTGATCCTGCACCAGTAACAAATGCATCTTCTCTCTCTCATCAGGATAAAGTCACATGTATGTGGAAAAAAATCCATCAAAACCTTAGAATAACTAAAATCTCACTTTGTCTGGCAGAGGGTAAACAGTTGCTATTCAAAAATGAATCACGTGAACTTACACTTACCATCATCACAGAAATCGCCTCGCTGACTGAGGCAGAGATTTACAGCATTTCTCAACTTCCAAAACAACAAAAACCCCCAGGAAAGCAGGGAAAGCACTTCCCAAGTGCACAGGGAGCCATTGATTCCCCATGGGCTATGTGCCCACTGGCTCCAGAGGCAGAGCCTGGCTCTGCAGGAGCCCCAGCAGCTGAGCAGGGAGCTCTGGCTCTGTGCAGGGGCAGCAAAGCTCAGCCTCTGCCCCGCAGAGCTCAGAGCCAGCCCTGCACTCCCGGCAAGAAGCCTCAGGCACAGGAACAGCCAGACATGGAAGGCAGGACTCCACAACCAAGGGTGACAAGAGTGCTGAACCACACTGCAGTGGGGAACCACAACAGCTCCCTGGAGTGAAGATCGGTGCAGCAGCACCAGCCAGGAATTTTGCATGCAGCTACCTGGGGACGTGCACTGCACTGCCCATCTCCAGTACTGTCCAGCAATCTGTCATCCTCCAGTGCAGACAGCTGATCACGTATCATTGACACAAAAGGCAAAATTTTAATACTGATGTTTAAAATCACTGTGTTAAAAACTGACAGGTTCCTGAAATGGATTTTGCTTTTTTGTTTACTTTTCTTAAGAAACACCAGTGTTGCAAGGAATTGAGTGGACAAGAAACACTGCTAAAACAATGAACCAAAACACAATAGATGAAGAAGTTGGAGTTGCTGCAGCATATTTTACTCTGGCTCAGCTGAAAAGTGACAGTTGACCACACTTCCCCTAACTCTTGCATTTGTGAAGTTAACCATGTTAGCCTCAGTCATTTTACAAATGCTCATCCCATTATGTTCGGGTAACTTTTATATATCTCATTCTATTTGGTTACCCTTCGCACACAGCCACTTACTGTGTGTCGACTGGGGAGCAGTAAGTTACTGAACTTTATTACTTGAACCATCTGTGACTGCTGATATATATCCTGTATTTGGGCTTCTCTGCACAGCCTGCAACATTAGAAAGTGTCACAGGCTAGAAAACTGGGATATGCCAAAGTTATCCAAGGATGGCAGGCCAGGAAGGCAATGCATCCATCTGCAAGCCTTATTTGGAAAACAAGGCTTGAGGAGGGGAGAAAATGCAGTTTAGACTGCACTGCTGAATAATCTTGAAGCTGAACAAGAGAGACATTTACATTATTCTACAAGTGAAAAACTACAATTCAGCTATGGTATAATGAGTTTGTTTAGCTTGGGTGACTTAGGAACTTTAGCAATATATAGTGACAGCATCACCAGAAATCAATCCTGTTTAAACTGATTAAAGTGCACTGGAAAATAACTTCTTCCACTGTGATGTAAATAAAGGTAAAACAAGGCAATAAACTCCCTAGCTGCAAATAACAATACAAAAAAGCACAAGGTGTCAGTATTTAATGCTTCGTCCTTAACTAGACACTGACAAACCAGCTGAAAGCCAATGTTCAGGCTTTCAAACCTGAAATCCATGATGTTCCACTTTGCAGCAGGATCATTTAATTAATAGTATAATCACGAGAATTTTCCTACTCCAGTTTTGAAACATTTCTCAGGAGTCTGCAATTCAGACTCACAAGTCTGAACTAAGCACAAGTGGAAAGCTACTGAAACCTCCCCGATGAATTTCCAATCCTATCATGCCACTTAAGAAAAATATATTGTAAAAACCCCAAAATGTTAGCATGCAACATCTTTGCTGAATACCTGAGGTGTGAAAGAGGGAAAACTTTTTTGCAAGACATTTCAAGAATTATTTTTGGGTGAAAAAAAAGCCAAGTTTTTGATGCCACCTCTTTAAATCTGTCTCCAATATATAAGTTAATGAACAAATACATTTAAATAAAGAGAAGAAGTCTTCAGCATCAAGCTAGGAAAACATTTCAGGCTTTAAAGTGAAAAATCTGGTTACATAAAGGATGTAACTGCTGCCTCAGCCATGCTCCCACGACCAAGTGACCCCAAGGAAGTAGTGTCCTTGCAAATTTTGTCCTAATAATAACAACTGGAAAAATTCCTATGACATCTATTTGTCATTTTATCTGCATCAGAGTTTGAGAAAAACTAAGATAATAACTGGTCAGTTTTCACACCATCCCACACACTGCACTCGCTGGCTTGGCATTGTCAACATTCAGGCAAAAGTGTTTTCAGCTAAAAAATGAAAACACCAAAAAATGAAATCCCTAATGGCAAAAAAGCGCAAATTTTATGAATAACTTAAATAGTTATTTAAATAAATAAAAGGCAAAAGAATAGCAAAAGGGATACAGCTGGGATGTTTATTTTACATTGAGAAATATAGTTTCTGTACAGCAGAGCACAAACAGAGCATGTTCTGAGACAGGTGATAGAGGAAGAGTCAGCTAAGCTAGAAGACAGGACAATGAACCCATGTAACATCCAAAGCTTGGAAAGATGTTTTATCCAACCCGATGAAGATGTCTTTGGAGAAGTGAAGCAAAGAAAATTATCTGCATGAAAAGAAAAAGCAAGATAAGGAAGAAAATGAAAAAAGGTGCAGTAAAGACTTCCAAAAAAAGCAGCAATGGCACAGCAGAGCCCAGCATGCTGAGATGACTACACTAGAGAAACAGCACACCATGCTGGGACTGGAATGCTACAGTCCCGTCCTCATGTACCAGTAGAGTACAATTTAATGCCTGTTTTCCACTTAGAAATACCCCAAATTGAAGAACTATTGTAATCTCAGCACACAGAGCACGAAAAATGAAATCCATTTGCTTGATAAGCCACTGAGCAAAACCGTATGTTGAGAGGGAATTTAAAAACAAAAACCCAAAGCACACAAAGCAGGCAACATTAGACCTCTACTAAAAGGCTGGTAGAGAGAGGGAGGAAAGCAATGAACAGACACGGGGACAAAAAAACCATGAAGAAAAGAACATTTAAAATAAGGGTGCGCCAAATAAACTGTTTCAAGCGCCAGGCAAACCTTATGCCTTGTTGAAAGCATGCTTGGGCTTCCCAAAGGGAATGCTGGGACTAAGCACTGCACCTCCCAAGCACGTGAGGGGCACAGCCCTTCCCCTCTCCCGTGCCCGCTGCACAGTGCTCATGCGAGTTTGAACACAGGAAGGTGGAGGTGGCACAGCTGACCTCTGTTCAGAGGCCTGCAACAAGAGGCAGTTTGTGTCAAACACTGCACGAACAAGTCACACCTTACAGCTGCTGACTCTCCCGCTTTCTGCCACTCTATTTTTCTCCTTATGACTAAAGTTGGCATTACCACATTTTTGGTGTATGCAAATGGGATTACTACTGCTATCCAGAAAATATGCAGAAGCAACCTACAGTTCAACTGCCACCTTTATGGGTTTAAATGACAAAGTATTTTAAATCCATTTCCACACTTGTAATTTAGTGGTAACAGCTGAAATTTTCAGAGCATATGGAAATTTAGATAAACACTTGCTACTGTCATTAATAGATGACACACCTAAATTTAAATCTCTTTGACATTTTTGTAGGGACTTTGCCAGAGCAAAACTGTGACAGCAGGCAAAGGAATACACTCTGAATGCAACATGTACCAAGGCAATTTTCTTTGGTAAAATGAATGTGATGGGCCTGGTAGTTGATGTTTGAACAGAGGTGAACTGAAGGGACAGACACGGAGCTACAAACAATGGGCAACCACAAGACACAAGGATTGCAGACACAGAATGAAAGAGTAACCACAAGCTTACAAAATCACCATGAGTATTTACCAGGCTTGGCACAACACTCACCCACACTTTGCCACGGTAAAGCAATTGTTCATGGTATTTTGTACACCTATCCTCTCTAAAGGAAAGCACCTCCCACTACACAGGGAGCATCATTTCACAAGGCCGGTACCAGGCAATCAGTGAGGGCAGGGAAGGAGGAGAGGGCACAAGCTGGGAAGACATTTACATGGAAGTCATATCATTGAGAGCGTGGTCCAGCTCCTCACTGATGGCTTTGTACTTCAGTTTCTGAGCATAGAGCTCATCTAATGTTCCCCCAGGGAAGGCAGAGGTGTGCAAGGAGATGGAGCGTGATCGTGGGATGCAAGGTGAAGGTGGTGGCATGGGATACCATCCAGAAGCCGCAGGAAATGGGAAGAGTGCACAGAGAGAAGTGGTGTGACAGACAAAATGATACAAAATTAGAAAATAAAGAGAGAAAATAGTGAACAGTTCTATGCAACACGTTCATTAACTGCACTGCCAATGGGGCAACCTGCAATATACAGAAAACCAAGAAAAGAAAAGAGTGCAAAAGCAGCAAGAAATCCATGTTCCACTGCCCTGGATTTTTGTTTTAATTCACACTAGGACAGCACATAGAAGCTAGGGAGAAAAGATCCAAAAATTGGGCTCAAAGAGGATGTTACCATTTTCTAACACCTTTTTTTTTTAAAACCACTCTGGTTTGTGTGATGTCAAACTCAGCTTCTTACAGCAATTTTTGTTCCTTCTAAACACTTATCTTTGTTCTCAGCTTCCTTCCTGAGTCAGGGGTCAAAAATTTGCAGCAGCTACTTAGGCATTTCATCACCTTCATGTAGAATCCAGCCTGTCACGCCATGCAATTAGGCTCTTTAAAATCCTAGACTTAGTGTAATGCATCTGAATAGTGAACTCCATGTAACTTCTAATTACAAAGTCCTACTGAATTATTTTCTCCAGAGGCAGAAAGCACATTCTACTACTCTGCAGCAGTTCTGATAGATTTATCAGAACTCTACAAACAAACCCTCTGAAGTTCAATAAGCTGTCCTTCTGATTATGTATACAATCTATCAGCTTTACCAAAACCCAACAACTGGTCTATGCCACAAAATACCTGCCCTGACCCACACTTACTACAGTAAAAAATTAGGTTAGCTTGCTACATTCCTAATTAATGCAAACATAATGCAGTTCTTCATCAGGTTTTACTAAGATGATAATAACACTCGTCATCTGATCATTTACCCTACAACATTTATATACCACCAAATAGAAGAGTATAAAGCAAAAAAATGAAAGCAGTCTTGAGAACATGAGAGAAAAAGAAACAGGCAAGAGCAAAACACTGTTACCTGAAGCATTTAAGTTATCAATACATTTAACTGGATAATATTTTGTCTACCTTACTCTTTAGGCAGACACATTTATACAAGTGGGACAAGTCAGCCTCGTAGAATTGGGTAAAAACCCCAATAAAACCTCCCATGCAAGAGAAGAATAAGAGATATGTACTTCCACAGTAAGTAAAAAAACAAACCCCCGTACCTTCTAGGTCATCAATGCTCTTCTCCAGCTTGGTTACTGACCTCTCAGCAAACTCAGCACGGGTCTCAGCCTGAAGTCAGGACAAACACAGACTACTTTAGGAAACACACACACAGCACTTAGAAATAGAGCAGCAATAATTCAAAACGAGGAGGAAAGTACAATGAGAGGAGGCAAATAATACAGCTAATATAAATTAATTTCCAGGGGAGACACTTAACACTAAACTGTTTCCAAATGGTACGTTCATCCTTACAGCATCCAAGTAGTGTTTATAATAAAAGAATCAAAGGTGCATTGGAAGATATGTTGCAAGGAACAGCTCTAATTTTACCTCCTTCAGTTTGTCAGTCAGAACTTTAATCTCCTCTTCATATTTGTCTTCTTTCTGTGAGTACTGTAATTAGAAAGAGGATCACTGATATTAGATGGGTATTCTAAATATATCAACCCCCACATTCCAAACTCTTGTAATAGATCATCTGTACACAGGAAATTTTTATAGGTAAAACTAAATTAATTTCACTTGCAAGACTGTGGTAATACAGTTCATTATGAGAGTCAAACTTCCCTTGAGTAACATTCCAGTGCAATATAGTGGGAACTTTGGGAAGAAGTGAGTACTACAGCTTTAATGAGGAGTGTCTTTTGGAGAAATGCAATGTTAGTACACAACGCCATTTCGAGGGACATTCTGTAAGTAACACTTAATCCTGTCAGAGTGCTCAGAACACCTGGCCAAATACCACTGACCTGCTTGGAAGCAGAATGTATGCTATGTTCCAACAGGAGACAAATATAAATTAAGTAGTAAATCCAAATACCTCTACTGACAACGGCCCTGCTGAAACGCTGCAAAGTGATCAGCATAGCAAGGAAACCCCACAGGCCAGATGACAACGTAAGGGACACATTCTCACTAGCCTACCTTCTCAGCCTGAGCCTCCAGCGACTTCAGGTTGTTGGTCACAGTTTTCAACTCCTCTTCAAGCTCAGCACATTTGCTGTTATTTCGGAGGGAAGGCAGGAAAGGGGCGGATGGAAGATTCAGTCAAGCAAAAGAAACAGGAGAAAATAGGGGGAAAAGATAGAGAAAAATGAAAACAATTACAGGGCAAAAGAACAGCCTCAAAAGCAGCTGATCCATCACAGACTGAAAGCAACTCTTAGTGACACCGAATACCATTTCAAGTGCACACTAAGATGATGACCACACAGAAATTTATCTACAGCTCTTGGCTTACACAGAAACATTTACAGAGCTTTTACACGTGAGACAGTTCAGCTTCTTTTGGCTGCACAGGAGATCAGTTTTAAAAGTAAAAATGAATAAATAAACAAAAAAAGAGACCAAAGAAAACCACCAAAGCAAGATGCAAAGAGAGTAAAGAGCATAGCAAGGACTTATTTGTTACTACTGAGTGAGCTAACCAGCTACGGAAGCTGAAAGACTTGGGTTGCAGTTAAACCTAAAAACTGTTTATTAGTATCAGTACCTTATCCTCTGCAGCCATTAATGCTTTCAAGGTTTGATCCATTATTCTTAACTGTTCTTCCAGCTGTCGGACTTGGCTGTTAGTGAACACATGAAATGCACAAAAGCCATTCACAAAATCAGTGTGCAGGTACAGCATGCAGTGACAAAACACACGCGCACACACATAGGAACACATTTACTTTGGCACTGACCATTTATTTCAACCATTACAGTAAACGAGCAAAACATAGCTTGGAGCTGAACACACAGTGTGCTGCCAACGTTTCATGCAGTTACAGTTCTCTTCTAGCACCTCACACACATCTCAGGGCAGTTCCACACTTACCTTTCTGATAGCTCAGCACGCTCCTCAGCGCGCTCCAGGTCACTCTCAATGATCACCAGCTTACGAGCCACCTACAAGGACAGGCAAGGGACACTCAGGATATTGTGTTGCTGCACCACACATCACCTGCTTCTAGAACCTACAAAGCAGGGGGCTGGGCCTCTTCTCATTTTTTGATCAACACATGAGTTTTGATTATGTGACATCTTTATTCATCTGAGACTTAGTTACCTGACATTTTTCAAGACCTCCCTTTCATTCACCAAAACCCAACTGAAAAATATTTTTCTCCCTAAGGGCTTAGGGAAAGCTCTTTAGTGCAAAGATCTAAGCACAGATCTCCTGTCACTCTGCCCCTTGAGGTACCTTTGTCCTCATTTTCCTTCCACAGCTGTGAAGAGTGGTGTTTGTGATCTTTTGAACTTAAAAGGCAAAGGAGAAAGACAAAATTACAGGCACAGCCTAATGGGCTTCAGAAAGAGATGACCTGCACTCAAGAACTGACCTCTTCATACTTGCGGTCAGCCTCTTCAGCAATGTGCTTAGCCTCTTTAAGCTGGATCTCCTGGATTTCCATCTTCTCTTCATCCTTCTGGGCTCTATTTTCAATAACCTTCATTCCTCTGAAAAATGTGAAAAACAGGAAATGCAAGGTTGAGGGCTTGCCAGTTTATCTCCAGCTCTGCTAGTTGTGGTATGTGACTTTCAGACAGTTGTATAAAGGTGAATGAAGCACATCAGACAGCTGAGTCTTCACACCACAGATTTAGTCCTATGTGCTCACATTTCAGAAGCTGAAGGAACAAAATATGTCTTAGGAAGGAAGGAAAGTGTTATTTGTTTAGCTCTTACTGTAGTTCAGCTGTAGAATTCTTTTTCATTTTAAATTGGAGGAAAAACTCATCTTACAGAAAGGTAAAGAAAGGGTGTTGCTTCTAAAGACCTAATAAGAAGACTGAAAATATCTGTGCTTTTACACTCATCAACAGCATGTTACAACCCTTGCAGGACTGACAAGAATCATGTTTATGGGCCAGACTTCCCTGGGTTTTGCCATGTCAGAGCCCTAGAAGCTCTCTGTGCTCTGCATAAGCAAAATTCAGCATTTAGCTCTTTTATAACAAGAAACACTGTGTGTTGCACATGTCTGATCCAAAATTGTCTTAAGTGTTTCAAAACACACTGTGAGTCTCCAGCACATTTCTTTTCAACAGACTGCGTCCTTAGTAATGTAGAAATACACATGTAGAATGTGTGGGTTTCTTTCACAATAAAAGGCACTATCCAGATATAAAATACAACTGGAAGAAGAGAGAAGATCTTCCAAAGTCACAAATCTTGAATTTCTAACTTACATTACAGACTTCTGGAGATCTAAAGGAATTATCAGTCTCCTTCCTTTGCTCAAATTCATGTACCATTCTTGCCAACAGGAGAACTAAAGCCTCTTCCAGCACTTTGCTATTCTCCAGGTGAGATTTTCTACCCACAGTGAAAGCAAGAATCACCCAACAGCACAAGAGCACGACAAGAAGTTGTCACCCAATACGAGAAGTCTGGGCTGGGCCAAGCAGTTTTCTCAGGATGTGACATGACACATCAAAAGATCCACCACACTTCAATCTCATCTTCACAACTGAAAAAGAACCCAAGCCCAGGTATTTCGGACATTTCTACAGACAAGCTGTAACTGAAGTCCATGTACGCAAAGGAAGAGCAGATTACACATGTTCAGAGACCTAGGAGTGGTTTAATTCATTGCTCTAACCCACACCCTGGCAATTATGATCTTTGTCATAAGGGTAACAATCCATTCAGGCACGGCCCCACCCACCTTTCGCTCTCATCTGCAGCCTTCTCGGCCTCCTCCAGCTTCTGCAGGGCAGTGGCCAAGCGCTCCTGAGCCCGATCCAACTCTTCCTCAACCAGCTGGATGCGTCTGTTCAGAGAAGCTACTTCACTCTCAGCCTAGGCACAGGAAGAACAGAAATTAATTCAGAGTAAGGCACACATCTTCCCTTGTAAAAGGTTACCCATTACCTGCTAGTGCCATTGAACAGCACTTTCTTTGGGTCCATACACAGAGATGTACATGATGGAATTGTGAGGTTATTGCTTAACAGAGGAAAAAAGTGATTAATACTTCCTTTCAATGAAGCACATCAAGGACTGTACAATTTGTACGAGAAAGAGCTGCACAGGAAGAATTATGCATTACTCAAATATTTTCTGTTATTGTATTTGCAGACATTAATTACAGACCTCCCCCTTTTTAAATCAAATCAACACAAACTAATTACTCAATTCTTCTGTTACCCCAATTTCTTTATTTATGACCTTTCACCATATTTTGTAATAATTGTCCCAACATTTCCTTGAGTTCCACAGAAGGGTTCAGTGTAAACATGTAAAAACACACCTAGATCAGCATTTGCAATGAGACAGCTGACACAGAGAGAGTACGAGAATATGTAAGAAGTGCCCGAATACCCAGAAGTTTTGTTTACAGGCAAGCTGTGCAAGAGTTGACAAAAAAGGCACCAGCAAGGGCCCTGGTACAGGTAGCAATCCCTTAAACATTTCTTTTTCCTCCCATAGTTCCATCTTCAGTCTTCCCTTAAATTTGCCTTTCTTGAATTACTTGTTCACTTAATCTTCTGTATAACACTTGCGACCCATCTGCCTCTTACCATTACAAGCTCTTACTTCTGACAACATCAAACCTGCACTTGTTTCAGTTGTAGAATAAGTTCTAAAATAGCCTTCTTGTGGTAACCTTATTATTAAACTTACTTTCTTTCAAAACTATATTAAGCACAAAGTAGGGTAACTATTCTAAAAAGCTAATTACTTCAGAAAATAACAGTTAGTACCAAAAACTAAAACATATTATATATATTGGCTCTATGTGAGGAAGTACACATCTGAATTTCCTAGGATGTCTAGTTGAGGGGGGAACCAACCCTCTGGCAAAAGCAGATACCAAGAGTATCAGTTTGGTACTTTTTCTTTTCTAACCAGAGGCAGCTGGGTACAGCTGTCCACAGTAAAGATTCTGCTGTACATAACACAAGAAAGAATAACTTAGAGGCCAGACAAGTAAAACAACCTTTGACATAAAAGTAAGGATGTCCTGCTAGAATGACTGAAACTAACACATAAACAGGGAAGCAATCCTATCTTTGAACGTTACTATGCATTGGCAGTGAACACATAGAACCAGAAGGAGAAGAGACTTCATCCTTAGAGATCCACATCAATCCAAATATAAAGTATTTAGCTATGTAATCAGGCAGTAGTATTCCAAACCTGTGTTTTTGGACTTCTGGCTTTAAAACAGTATGAATTTGAACTTTCAGATTTAACAAAGAAAATAACCTTTCATAAAGGCTATCCTAGGGAAATTTGTAATGTTACAAGTTAATCATTATCATGTCAAGACTCCTCGTCGTGATAAGAGCATAAAATGCGCTTCAAAACCACAGGGTGACTAAAGTTCAAGTTTTCACTTCCTGCTCCAGTAACTCACTAAGGATTTACCAACCAGCCTTATATGGCCCCAGTTATTCTTCTGCAGAGCAGGACTTCTCTCCTTATATGGCAAGGAAGGAAAAACCCCAGTGACATTAGGGGCACTCCCACTGCCACTGCCGGCAAACACAACCTGCCTTTCTGCACAACACTTCATACACCACATATTTTTACCATGAGCGATGATATGAATAAGTTACCACTGGGTGCTAATTAGTACTATTATAAGGGAGATTCTGTTTTCCAGAAGGAGGAAGAAAAATGCATTTTGAAAATGTAATTATCAACAGCCCCTTGAGATATACGTACTCAAACCAGAAGATTTTTTTTAAGGGAACGGCTGCTAAGCACAACCTTGAAACTTTTACCAATCTGGTTTAACAATCAAAAGCTGGAGGCTCTGCTACGTTTTGGCCACAGCTGGAGCTTTTTCATTGTTTGCATATCTGTACCTTGCACAGGAAGAAAAAAACCCCTGATATAACAACCCTAGCTGGTCACATGCTATACATGTAAGGCGTTACACCGAGGGAAGGGCAGATTCACACCTCAGCTCGCCTGCTGCAGTGCTCTCAAAGCCTCCCTTCTCAAGCATGCAGAAATACAGCTGCAACAATAAAACCCCTCATCTGTAGCCAGCACTGTAGAAAAACCACACGTCTACATGTGCCTGGGAGTTCAGTTTTCAGCCTTTATTCACCCGAGCACTGACCCCTCCACACAAAAATACCATGTGAACGTATTCTGCAGAATTCCACATCACCTGCATGAACCAACTCCAGGGAAGAGACAAACATTAACCTTTAGGGTACTAAGCTACGTTGCTGAGCTCTTAGGGAAGACTTCACCAGAAAGCTGTAATCACTCCTACAGCACTATTCTTTCTGCCACAAAAGGTTACAGCAAAACCTCCCGTTTCAACAGAAATCCCTTAATATATTGTTCAGAATAATACATGTTACTGAAAGTAGGAATATTGGTGTCCTTTACTCCACAAAGCTTAGAAAACAAGTACAATTTTTTTAAAAGCAGAAACCCTTATGAAATAAGTTAATGACTTATGGTCCTTCGCTAAAAAAAAATGGATATGCCAAGTGATCTGCAAGAATGCAATTGTAACACAAGCACAAGTAGCCACATTTTACTCCATAAGGAAATCACCTACAAGTAATGAGGAGGCTCTTCCTTTGAACTTACTGCCCAGAATGTGTAGAAAGGCTCATATTATAAGGAAATTAATTAATGGCCATTTCTTCTATTGTAAGAAACTACACAAGAAACTTTTTCGTTTGTTTTGCCTTTATACAACCACTGAAGACACTAAAACCGCCTCAAAGAACACTGTACATTTTTATAGCAGGAAACATTCAGTTACACTCCCAAAGGTCAGTGGTAAGACACACAACAGCCCTATTAGTTTTTTTATTGTGATTGCCACCCATAATTACATCTCTCTGCTACGTAAGCCTATGCTGCTCACACCTGATCTTGCCTCTGCCTAAAACCAAGCCTGCTGTTCCCGTCCCCTCTTGGCGAGCAGCTCTGATGAACACCACACACTGCAGATGTACAGCGACTGGGGCTGTACGCTCACATTGCCGGGGTGTCGTCAGGCACTAGGGGCCATCTCAGGTTCAGTCTTACGTACTTCCCAAGAGTCACCAAGCTGACTTCCCACAGATGAACTCGTCCGGATGGGATAAGAGAACTAGGACTTGTGGGGGAAAAGGAAAACCATAAAAGCTTGCTGAGACCGTAATACAAAACAGGTAATCGCAAACATCTCGCCTAAGTCCAGCCTCATTGCAGCTCGGGGTTTTGCCGACGGCCAGCACACCTAGCGCACTGTCCCTGCGCACCGCATCTGGGCCCGCCCCACGCAGCACTCGGGTTACCGAGCCGGGGAGCGTAGTCCCGTGCGCCGAGCCCGCGGCCCGCCCGGCAAGTGACAACCACCCTGTGGGACACGGCAGCGAAGGACGCGGCCGCCCGGCCCGCCGGCTGGGGAGCACCGCGGGGCAGCCGCGCCCGGCGCCCCCCGTCCCAATCCCCGGCC
>VYZT01027350.1:44908-85827 GCA_013400735.1 Pomatostomus ruficeps
TTTTTTAAGGAATATACGGGAAATGACACATAACAACTGGTTCTGCAAGTTCTATAAAACAGCCCTCCTAAAAGACTATTAAGGATTCAAATTAGGTCAGTAAGACAGTAAGAGTGAACTCATAGGCCTGTATGTGTCATTTGAAAAGTGGAGTGTTCCCTCACATGGAAGCAAATATAAATGAAATACAAACCAGTATCTCAGAGGTCTCTGAGACCTTTGCTGCCCTTGTAAAACAGGAATGTGCCTTTTGGACAAAAGGAGACTGCAACATGAGTGTAGGATATTATCAAAAAATAGGAAATCAAAAACATCTGTATTCACCTAATAAAACAAATAAAACAATACTGATGAAATTAGGCAGGTTTTACCAGTACAGTCAGTGTATTTTATCCTGTAAAGATCTTCAAGAGCTTTGCACTAAACAAACTGAGGGACAATATTTCTAAAAGAAGCATTTAAAAAAGCAAATTTTTCCCTGGGGAAATTGGTCATCTATGCTCCAGCCGTAAGGCAAGAGAAGGCCTTAAAATAGAAGGTAGGAATCCTGATGGCCAGTTCTCTGCACAGGTCAGTAGTCAGCAAACGAGTCCAGAAATACTCCAGAACATGCCAGTCATGCCTAACACATGCTGTAACCCTGTAAAAGGTTTTCTGTAATGTTTCCTATGTAATGGTGGAGAACAGTTTAGCTTTCGTAATTAAGAACTATAGGACGATTCGTTGGAAAATTAAGCTTTAAATCATTTTAATAATTTTCCTCTTCAGAACGAATGTTTCTGTTTGGTTTGTCATTCAATAAATTAGTGAACTCCTTAAGGACAAAAGTATTTATAGCACAGTCTTCTGCACCTGGCCTGATCTATAATCTGAGGGTCTACTCAGATACCACACCAACTGCTAAGAAGCTCATGACCTAACTCATGACCTAAGATCTTAAAATAGCTCTGAGAAGGTCTTTTTTATATTTTCCCTAAGACTCCTTTCACTCTAATTACACTACTGTTATTCCCTAGATTTCAGCTGAGCAAACATGTCTCCAAAGTTTTTGTGTTGTGCTTCCTTTTTAAATCAGATTTGCTTTAGCTGGTAGTTATGAATTACTAATGTAATTCTCTGAAAAAAATAAACAAAAAACAAGTAACAGAAAGACAAAACCCAAAGTTCACTCTTGGTAAGATGTCTTCCTACATCCTGCTCTTTATAGCTTCAGAGAGTTTCAGACCAAAAAAAGATGAATAGATCATGTAAAACTGTTTATCTGCATTTATATATTGTTGGATTTATGTCCCACTCAGTGAAGTCTCAAGTCACTTACTTAAATCTGACTACAGTAATCTTCTTCTGTTTTAAAAGAGTGTTCTAAAAATAGTCTTGAATAAGAATACGCAGTCCACTTTGATTTAGAGTATGGTATTGTGCAAGAAAAAAGAAGAGCAGTGAAGAGGATGAGTAACAGAAAAAGGCAATTAATATGCAGTGGGGAGGAAGAAATACTAAAATCAACTGTACCACCAAACTGAAAAGAACATCCAAAAAGAAGCGACTCTCCTGGTAAGAGTCCAAGTCATGACCTTACACTGGTGCAGAAATTGCATTAAATTTTGTGATCTCCTCTGATTTACACCATGCCAAATGATATCAGACCCAGTTCTACTGAATGCAAACTGAGAAAAAGTTGTGGACAACACAAAGGCCAATACCTTCAAAGGCAGAGTTCCATCCTAGTGAAACAGTTCATGTGCCAGTGCTTTGAGCTATATATAGGTAAATACTCTATCGTTGTAACATCTACTGTCACATCTACAAGAGTACAAGGTGTCCTGAAGTTTAGCTTTGCAATTTTGTTGGGGATTTTTCCTTGGCAGGACAAAGAACAATTACCATTACATACCTCTAACAGATTTGTGTTACTGATCTTATTGGTACAGCAACATATGACAGGAGAACAGAGCACGAATAAAAATAGGAAACAAGAAACCTAATTGTATTTCTGATGTCCACCCCTTGATACTACAGTAGAGAATGCTGTAGAGAAATATCAGGGCAGACAGCTACTTCCCTTCTCTTGGCTGCAACTGGGAAAAGTTCAAGTGTTTTAGGAATGTCCTGAAATCAGGTATCAGAGTTCACAGCAGTTCACACAGCAGTAGCAACTCCTGCAGCACAGAAGGAAAAAAGAAAAGCTGCTGCAGTAAGTGAGTGAGCAGAAGCTGCTGGGCTGTGCATGTGAATGCTCCTCTCCTGACAGGATTTAGCTTTGCCTTGTGGAGGTTCTCAACTATCACACATCAAGGCATTGATCCAGATTTGGACAGGATGTAGGAAAACATGTCCACATTCATACAACCTAAGTTAACCTATCTGCCTATGATTGATGACCTAGGAATTTAGACAGAAGTCTTAAGAGATTTCTACCAACAAGAAAGAGCAGAATGGGAAATTTCTACTGTATGATTTTGGCTCTGGGAAGAGCAAATTTTGTGATAGCAAATAGAGTTAATGTTACACTTAACCTTCAGGAATTACTCTGTTTCAATCAAACTGCGTGTATACCTCAAGACAACAAGCAAGTCATTAAGTTGTGAAAATTCATTATATAAGCCTAGAAGGTAAAGAGGTTATTTCTGGAAGACAGGAAACTTTTTATTTGATCTGAATATTCACATCTCTGGTGGGAAAATCCTGAGAACCAAACTGACTGTGCCTTCAAACAGTGTCAACAGCCAACTCTGCCAGATGTGGCCAAAGTTCTTTTATTGCCATCAAAAGTAGACCCGCTGGGGAACAACAAAAAACCCAAACAAACAAACATTTAAAATTAAAAGAAAAAATTGTCTACTGAAACCCAGAGAAGTTTTTTTTCTCTGCGTCTTTTTTCTAAGAGGAGAGAAAGGGAAGAAAGATGTATGCAGCCTCATCTGATAAACAACCGTTCATCATGTAGCAGAACATGCAATACTTTATCCCCTTCACTTCAGATCTTATGTTTGTACAGCCTGAGACCTGCTGCCACAGCAAGAGAGCTGGGAAAATGTTTAGTCCCACTTCAGGAAATAAGAGTGCAGCCCAGGTGCAAACTCTGTCCTGACATCTATCTCCATGTGTCCCACAAGCTTATCTTGGTCTTTCCTATCGTCCCTGATAGCAAACATCGCTGAGATCTTTGCAGCTTGATATGTTATTAGCATGACAGATGAGATCCAGCAGTAGTAAACACAAGAAATCCAATCCACAGGAATAACAAATACATACTAATCTGTCCTCTCATTAGCTCCTTTTTCTTTGTCTGAAACATTTCACTAATTACTTGGCAGTTAATGGTTTTATTGTTAAAGAAATTACTTGATGTTCTCATTAATCTTCATGTTATTTTTGCTATGAAAAGCTATCGGGGCAGAACTCATGGGTCTGTATAATTTTCTTTTACATACTGCTCCCTTCCTCAATGAAACAGAAAAAATAAATTCCCAGATAATTTTCCCGGAATTAATGCTGATTTGAATGTAAATTCGTCAAACCCCAGAAGATAAATTTTTTCTATGCGTTCTAGCATAAGAGTCAAATTACCAGATGCAAAGGGAGTATCTGAAATAGAAAGTTGAGAAATTCAGTGAAGAATTATATTTTTCTTCAGAGAAAAACTATCTTTGAGTTAGTTAAAATTATCTCACATACCGTGATGCTAAAATGTATGGCTTTCCATTTGTGTGGGAAAGCTACCCAAGGAGGTTTGACAAAAGACTGCCATGGATTTGCCACACAGCAGCCCTTGGGCAATAGCAGAGAGAAGTCTGTGCACATACAGCACAAAGGTACCGTTGTAGTTAATGCAGTGTATCACAGCATGCATAATGCATATTTCAGCATGCAGGTGCCAGTTTCAAGCATTAAGGTCATTGCAGATAATTAGAGCTCACAGCTCCTTTTCATTCTGAAGGTAAAATGGCCTCTGTATTTCAAATTTTCAGATCAGTTTTACTGAGGAACACATCAGTTTGAAATCTGTCTAGAACCTGGTGTCACACCTCTCCCAGTTCCCCACTGGCACTCTAACAGTGGGTGGCAAAGCAGCAGTTTGCAAGTGTCAACAATAAACTCACTGGAAGTGGTAATCCTCTGCCTGTCAGTGTGTTTAACATCCATCTCAACCATCCCATGGTCTGCAGGAATTGTTAATCAAGTAGAATTGAAAACTGGCACTCAAATGGCATAGCTGCTACAGTTGGATAACAGCCTAGGAGCCAGCCAGGAGCTAAAGTTTCATTAGAAGCTATTTTAACATTCATTTGTCTACAGGAACAACAAGCTTAGCAAACAATTGGACTGTTACCAGAGCCCTCTGCCAGATGACTCTTGGAAGCTTGTGGGTGAAGTTAATGTTTTACAACGAATGACCTGCACACCTTCCCAGGGCAGGCAGCAGCGAGCTTAACCAGAGCCACAATTCCCCAGTGGCCTTTTTGCAGAAGTTTTACTTTGTTGATTGCGATTTCAGTTCAGTAGTTCATGAGAAAAGATGATGATTTCTAACACCAGCATATCAAACAAAGCCTGATGAAACTGAAGGCTGCTCACAACCTTTCTTCTTTAGCACACAGCTCTAGAGTCAGGACTTCAAAACATAAAACTGCTGAGAGTTAGTGATGTTTAAATATTCTGGACTCATTCATCTGAGCTAGAGAGATGAGTGAGACTTGTGAGTGGGACATTCTGACTTATTTCATCAGCGATGGAATGAGGGTTCTGCATGCCAACAGCTACTCCTTCTGAAGACCTTGTTAAAACTGACAACTACTACAGGTCTAAAACAGAGGCAGTTTTTGGATTCCTGACAGGTTGCCAGTTCAGTTTCTCTATGTGCAGCTTTTAGTTTTTGGCTATTACCCCGATAGCCTGAAGGATTTTCAAGGCAAGATCTGGCAGTGTTCGCTCATTGCTCCTGCTTTTATTAACAAGCCCAGTAACATCCAGCAGATGGGTAACGTGCACACTGATGACAAGTGAATACTAAGGGAAAAAGTGTGACTTTTTACACATTTTGTAATGTATTTCAATTTGAATGTTTAACAGGTAAATTGCATTTTAAGATTGGTTGGTTTGCTGAAATAAATCCTGAGTCAGAAGGTGGGGTACTTGCTGAGCAGTCAAACCTTAACTTGGATTAGAAAAGCAATACACCAGGTCTCTGTCGTGGCTGTTGCACAAAACAGGATTGTTTTGCATGTTCTTTTCCTTGCAAAAGCAGAGCACTGGTTTCATTCTGTTGTCTACAACTGCTCACATCACTGAAGGACACTGAACGCTTCACCTGAGCCCTTCTTGTTCACTCCAAATACTTCCCACATTACTTTGATGTCAAGCAAGATATAGAGGCCTATTTCTATAATACTTCAGGGTATAATTGCATTTCTGTACTTAAGACAATGATATATTCAGAACTTCCTGGTATGGTTATTACTTATTTTTTCTTCTTACCATAGCATCACTTAATACCCAGTTCGCTTCACAGATCCTTTGGGCATGTATGCATCACATAATGAGCACCCTGTAAAAGGCCCCAAGGAAGCGTCAGATAAGTCAGTGCCAGAACTGAAAGATGTTTAGCTGCTTCAGTACCCAAAGGTATAAACTCTAATTAGCACTTACAGCACTGCCAGGACCAAATTCTGCGTAGCACCTCTGCACGATATTCTGCTGCCCAGCATAGACTCAGCAGCCTGCTTGGAGCTAAAGCTGGGATTGCTGATATGGGGCTGATCTCTGCAGAGCAGACCTGATATTGGCTTCTCTAATTAAACCCGGTATCTGCGGAACCTCTCCTGTTCTGCAAAATACAGCCTCAGGATGGATGCATAGATAAAATACCTCGTTCTGGCTCTTGGGTGCTCTACATAAAGGAAAAGTAATATACTCCTGCATTGTATGTTAAAAAAAGATATAATAAAAAATAACTTGATCTGAAATATTATGTATGGAATATTTAATATTAGTGAAAAAACAATTTTAAATCAAAAACAATGGGATTCTTCCACCTCCTACCTAACGTGAATCAATTCTCAGTATTAATACAGGAGCTTGGTGTTGAGAATAAGCTCTTTAAGTTTCTTTTTATCCTTTTTGAACTTTGTATGACATTAAATTTCACTGCTTCCTGCATGCAGTTTATTTTGTTTAACAGCTGCTTTTCAGAGCATGAAGACCTTAAGGTCTCAAGAATTCTAACAAAATGGTTGGGGGAGAATCTTTTTGGTTTCTTCCCCACAAATAAATAATTTATTCAATAAATGACAGCGTCAAATTTCATAAGAGCTTTGAAACATGTCCTTTAAATTTAAATACAGTAAACAACTGACAAACTGAACTGTTTCAATGAATTGGATTCTAAAAACATTACATGTTTTTTTTAATTAGAAGAGAAGTTTTACAGAAGCTCACATAACATTGTAAAAATCAGCCGAAAGGAAGGAACCCTATTCTAAATGACGACTTATCACTGATCCCAGTTAGTGCCTTTGCCATGGAACTTACCTGTTTCGTGCCTCTGGTTCTGAGTCTGTGAAAAAAATTAGAAAAGGTTGAAAAATTGCTATTTGTGAAGCACTATTAGAACTGTACACAACTAAGAACATTGCTATCTTCCACTACATTGCTGTTAGCAAGGATATATCCAAATTATTTCTAGGAATCTATACAGTACATCTTAGCATCAGTATCAAGAGAAGTGGGAGAAAATTTTACTAAAAATTTAAAAATAATTACATGAAGTGTAATTAATATCCCTGGAATGGAATCGCACCAAATCTCTTTGAAGAGAGCCTTGTCTTGCAGAGAACACAGCTGGTGACAAGAAGCTGGGACTAACAAGGCAGGAGACGACCTGAGCCTCTGGTGAGCTTCGCCACAGCCAGTCTGAGCAGTCTCTGGCAAAGCTACCGTGCACCCGCTGGACCTGAAGGAAACGGGGATTACTGCACTGCACTTCCTCTTTTATGTTTCAAATACACTCATCCCTCAGTGCCTTTTTTCCCTCAGATCTTAGGGCTACAGAAACCCATTTTACACCACAGGCAGCATCACAGTAACAAGTAATAGCCTTACGTTCCTAGGCAATGTATGAAGCAAAACTCAGACCCAGAATAGTGGATTCTTTGTTACCTTATGGCACATTTTTTGCTTGAACTTACAAAAAACCCCCAGGGTTTATGTTACTCAGTACTGGAATTCAACACAGAACCCACATTGCTTATTTTTAAAGCAAAACTAGACACTCAAGATAAAAAGAAAAATGAGCAAGTCACTGAGTAGTTTTCCCTGCCAGCTGAGCATTTTGCAACTCACAAAGTTTTGAGTGAACCCTCCATTCAAGGGTTCTTAATTTATAAGTAATGAAATTTCCTAATTCTCTTTTTCTTAATCTCTCTCTAATTTAAAGGTATTTTTTAACATTTTAAACATTCTCCCTCTTCCTCTTCTGACTTCCCATATTATTTTAAATTAAGGTGAACCATTTGCTATGTTAATGCTAAATTTTTCTTCCCCAGAATAGCAGAAATTTGGCAGTAGAAACATGACTGCAAGAGCATTGGGACTAGATCAATTTTTACTCTCCTATCTTCACAATAAATCATTTACTGCAGAAATAGCTGAAAACCTCTCTGTTGGAAGGCAGTTATGATGACTGGGGAAAGATGGCAACTTTCAGGACATTATGGGGTGCTTAATTTATTTTACACATGGGCACAGGAAGCAGTCACTGAGTACAGAATACGTAACCAAGATGAGATTTTCCAGAAGTACCCAAAGAAGCTCTCAGCTGCTATCAAGAGTCAATAGGCATAACCAGTCAAGGGCTTTTATTGAGTGAAAGAGAAAAATGAGGAAGAATAAACCTAGAACTATACTTTTATCTGTCCCTATCACAGACTGTGACAGAGCACAAAAGTGTAACAACATGAACAGGTTTGATGAAGAGAGGCAGAATGGGGGCAAAATAGGAGGCAGAGTCCTGTGGCCCTTGCTCATTCCCTAAATATTCCCGCTGAAACCAGAACTGTGCCAGGAATCTCAATGTCCAAAAACAAAGTCTTTTTCCTACTTAAAAATGGCTTGATGGATTAAATTCAAACGTAAGGAAAAAAAAAATAAAATCCTGGACTGCATCTTTTAATGCCAGTGTCTGCCCCGAACAAATTTTTGTGGTTGCATATTAATCCCCTCAAAACAGCACAGAAATGTTGACAGCTGTAACAGTTATTCATACTGGTTCTTTAGTCCTTTACTTCCACAAAGTTGCTAAAATCTTGTATTAATTATCCATGCCTAATTATCACACAGGCAAAAAAAAAAAAAAAAAAAAAAAAAAAAAAAAAAAAAAAAAAAAAAAAAAGAAAGAAGAAAGAAGAAAGAAAAAAGAAAAAAGAAAAAAGAAAAAAGAAAAAAGAAAAAAGAAAGAAAAATTCTACTGACCAACTGAACAAAAGCCCACTAATTTTCAAGAAAAAGATCCATTCTCTGTCTGTGACACCAACATGGGTGATCTTTGGCCACAGAACCCCAAGCTCTTCATATGCAAAACCACAGGACTACAGCACTGGGTGAAAACCTTTTGGGTGCAGGGACACCGGTGGCACAGAGGAACTTGTTCCCCTGGGCACCAGCTGCTCCCAAGGAAAAGGGGGTCTCACTGCTGTGTTTCTGCCTTTGAAAATCTGCATGTGATCTGATGTGCACCCTGCCTTTACAGGGGTTGCCTACATCTCCCAGAGAAGCTTGTGATATATGAATGAACCAAAAACACTGCTGGAAAAAATGGTGCAGCAGAATAAATGATCCAAAGACACTGTATGCTTTCAATTTTAAAAACCCAATGTAAATCACTTTTAGCCTTTACCTGGTGGGGTCAGACGACATTTGATTACCAGGAGGGAATTCTCCAAGGTAGCTGACAGTTTCCTTAAGAACAGCTAATGTAGAGTTCACTTTTAGATGAGGTTTTGGTGTACATCACTTGAACCACTTTCACTTTGCAACTTGTGTACTGTGTTGCCATTTGACTACACTGCCTGGTACAATACTGTATTTCTTTACTTATCATACCTGGCTTAAGGTTGAAAACGGACAGTGCCAAAGCCACCATGCCAGCAAGTTTGATAAAACAATGTGGAGGGCCAGGAGTCTTTTGTTCCTTATTATTGACCAGTTTCAAAGCACTCCCAAAGGAGCAGGGAGCAGAGCTTGCAGGGAGAAGCTGCAGCACTGTCCATTAGTCACGGGACAGGAATTTCCAGGTTTCACATTGAGCTGATTTCAGAAAGCAGAAGGATGGAACAGGGATACATCAAAATCAGATTTTAACTGGAAACCAGCTGGGATACTAATCAAGAGTTTCACCAAACCAAATGAACGAGCTTTCAGCATAAACCCAATAATGATAAGTTACTGGGGATTTTTTCTGAACACAATACTTTAGATGTTATAATTCCTAATTGTAGAGTGCAGTAGAACATACAATATTTTAACTTGTCTTTGTTAACACAGAGCAGTTGGGGTAAAACAAAACCACACCAAAAATTAAGGAGCTCTCTCTGGACGAAATGGTAACTCATCTTTTCACAGAGGAATTTACCACAGAAGAGTGCAATGGAAATATTAAACATCTGCAGGAACATATGTTACTAAAAGTAAAACTCTTTTCTTGTTTTCCTTTGCTATTTTAATACCACCAATATTATATAATATAATGAAAGATACTTAGGATTTTTTTCACTATGCTAAAGATTTTGAAATCTGGGGGTTTTTTGGTCTCATTTGATTAATTTTTTTTACTATCGAACATTTCCACGGCACAAAAACTTCTGGAACAGGGTTTCTGTTGACAAACAGGCTGACAATGATGATAGAATCTGTGAAGGGACAAATCATATTAACAGAGAATTTTAGAAAAACAATTAAAAATTAAGAAGGTTGTCAAAGAATACTGATCCTAAAAAACCATGACATTACTGTGATTCATAATCCTAAATTCAGAATGATTAAAAGCCCTTGGATTCAGTTATTCCAACAATGACAACTTATTCACAGAAATCATCATAAAGTGTTAGGAATGTCTCAGTTAAAAGTTCTCTCCTGTAATTTTAACTGGGTAGAAAGGAAAAAAATGGCCAGACTAGCATCAGGCAAATTCTTTACTTTTCAGAGAGAAGTAATGTACTTCGGGGAAAATGTTCTGAGTTTCACTTATCAGTAACTAACTGCTCGGGTGGCTAATTGCTGACAGTTCTGTTAAAATCTCTGTTCATTGGGCTGATGAGGTTAGGAAGGTTAACACTCAAGTGGAAAAGAAAATAATTACAGTATTAAAAGACTATTTGAAAGTGAAAGGGATACCTTCATCTGCATTTGTGGCTTCAGTTCTGGTGAGCAACTGGGCAAAAGCAAAGCTGATGAGAAAGACTAGTGAGGGAATTAGAAGAAGTAAAGACTTCTCTTTAAAAAAACCCATGAATGAAAGGAACTTAAGTGTTTCTTTTATAAAGGGAACTAGCAACAATTAGACTATATAAAAATAACAAATGGTACAGGAAAAGATAATCAGGAATTGCTTTTTAGCTGCTCTTCAGAAGAAAAATGAGACAGTAAGGAGCTGGAAGACAAACAATTTAAAATGGATGAAAACTTGGATGAAACCTGAATCCATGAAACTTCCTGCTGCAGATGAAATTGAGGCTATATTTCCTCAAATAAAAATTAAAACCAGTTATGAGATGATCAGGACGCTAAACACCATGGAAATTCTTCACAGGAGTTTTTTAACCCCATATGCTGCCCCTTTTACCCCTCCAAAGAAACAAAATCAAACCAAAGCCTCCAAGAGGATATAGTGCCATACTTCAGGGAGGAAAATTAGTAATTAAAAAGAAATCTAAAACATAGGCAGGTTATGTTAGAATTGTGCTTTACAGATTTGGGATATTCTGTTTGAAACATCTGGCTCTGGCTATAAAGTCAGACTTCTGAACTACATTCCTCTGGGCTAACATGGCAAGTTTAGCTTTTGCCTTTCTATTGTATTTTACTTTTCTGTCTCCCTATCTGTTAGAGACACAGTCAAAGCTTCCTGTGTTTATGGAATGTCTGCAAAAACCACTCGTTTTTTGGGCAGGGAACACTGACCACAAGTGCTGAATGTTCAGAGGTTTTCTCAAAATTCATCTGATGATTAAAAACAGGTTTTGGGAATAGAATTCTCTCTCTTCCATCTTCAAGAGCAGTGTGCTGATTTAAATGCATGCATTTTAAAAGGAAGATGAGTGGGGTGGGACTTGTTTTGGTTTTTTTACTGTTTGTTTGGGATTTTTATTTGTTTTAATAAAGAAAAAGTAGAGAAACTTTTTTTTTCTCCCTAGTAGCAAGAACCTGGATTGTGGCAACTCTGAACTTTCCGAGTTGTTTCATTTGTGTTTGGATCTCAGCTGAACATATTCTCCCACTGTACACACACATACAAAGAATCTCCAGCATTTTCTGTGGAGAAAGAGAAATAGCAAGCAAAAGCCCAAACATCCTCACTCTTTGCCCAAAATGCTAACTCTTGCACTAGGTCTTTGCAAAAGAACCACCACACTGGCCTGCATCTCTCCCTTTCTTACACTCTCTGACTAGAGAAGTAAGAAATGAGTGAAGTCTGGAGTAGCATTTGCTAGAACTACAGTCCGACATGCTCAGCAGACAAAAACAGGAGCACCAGTGCTGCAGAGATTCCCAGCCAGTGGATATCTCCTTGAAAACAGAGTGAGCTGGCATTCACTGCAGCAAGCTCTAGCAAGACAAGGCTCTCAGCCTTATGTACAACTGGGAAGCTTGAGGAAAAGCAAAGCCACTTACCTACTGCAGAAACTCTCCTGAGAGAAGAGACTTACACTCAGGTCTCCTAAACAAGAAAACAGCAAAGCAGTTGCTGGAACATCTCTTCTGGAAGTCCTGTTGACTCCTTACCTTGCTTTCATGATCCTTATTTAGTCGAAGACTTCACCCAGATACATAAAAACTTAATGTAATATTGAAAAACTAATAATTCCTTTTTCTTTTGCACCTTTTTCTGATGTAGTAGCAAGAAAAAACAAAAAAAGAAGGAGAAAGGAGAGAAGCCATTTTGCTTTGTGAGGACTTGCTAATACAAAGCGCAGCTGTAGGACGAATTCTGGTAAGACTGTGAGGCCACCAGCTTTGTTTCCTTGTTACAACCGATCACATAACAAATCTCAGCTGCATACTCCCCTCTGTATTCCTTCCTCATTGCAATGAAGATGTGTGTTGGACTCTATGAAGAGCCATAGGGATCAGCACTAACAACTAATTTTATAGGGACAAACACTCCCTCACCTCTCAGAGAGTCTGCACATCTAAAACAGAGCCAGGTTGGCACTTGCCATTTGGCAATTCATGGGACACACAATTTAACCTGGGAAGTCAAGAACATATTCAAATGAAACCGCAGAGTAATTTTAGGTAGAATATAGTTACTCATACTGGACTGAAAGCTAGGAGATAGGATTTATCAGCACTTGCAAAAATTAGTAGCTAGCTCATCCTATAAGAGATATTGGACAAGACATGAAATGTAAGTCTCTTAAATCCTTCAGTAATGACATGCCAAGGAAGACGTGGGACTTTCAGCTTCACATTTGCTGTTGGTTCCATTTACAAACCATTGTTACTTCTGTCTTTTTGTGTAAAAAACTAGAAAAACATTAAAGGTGGAAGTGGTGCAGCATAACCAACAAAGCACACAAAATCAGCAGCAACAGTAAAAACTCTGGGGTTGGAGCAGTCCAGTGCTGCTTTATTTGCTCACAAACACAACGGCTGTAGCACATCGTTCTTACCCCGAGGGTAAAGTAACTTGTGTAGGGCACTCCTGCTGGGATGGTCCCTTATACCCTTTAACAGTCTTGCAAAGAAGGCTGCAGAACTTGAAAGTATAGTTTGTTAGAAGCTAAGGTGAAAGCAAATGACTATAAAGGGGGAGTGGATTAAAAAAAAAAATTAAAAATGGATCCTTCTGCTTTTCAAGTCCTGCTTTTTAAAAAGTCAGCTTTACTAAGCTCCAGATACTGCTCCCTTAGCAGACTGCCTGTGGAGACATTCACTAACCAAGGGTATTTTGGAGCAGCTCGTTTCCTTTAATACTTGCATATAAGAAATTGGTGTTTCCCCCTCCCTTTCCCACTGCAACTCTTTGAGCTTGTCTCAAGTGCCTTAGCCAACTTAATTAGTCCAGTCAGGCCAGACTCATTTCTCTGGCGCCAGCATTTAACATCTGGTCAGCAAACAGACATTTGGGGGCATGTTTCATGTGGCTTTATTTTGAAATGATGAGAAAGAGGGAAATTTAAAAATAAAAGAAATAGAAAATAGGAAGGTAAGCCTGTGGAGGTGATGCCATCCATCCGTCTGAGAACGCAGAGTGAGTTGATCCCACACTTCACACTTTCTCTGCTGCAATGCTGGAGCTAATGTGGCGGTGGACAGCAGCAGGGGCTGTGTTTTCTGCAACAGCAACCTGCAGATTTCCTTGGAGATACGGAAAGAAACAAGTTATGGAACAGTATTCTTGGATCACATCATTCCAGCAGATGCAATGCTGGTTTTTTAAAAGGCAAGAACCCAATACAATAACCTTGTATCTGCAAAAGCTGGCAATCTATTACATCAATTTTATTTCCCATTTATGATTATGTGAAAGGATAAGACAGAACACATCCTGAAGAGCACAGATACTTCACAATGGCCTTGCTATTTTACATGGAATACGTTCACATTTTGCAGTGATGGGGAGCAGCATAGGCCTCTAATAACACCTTCTAGCCTTCATTTTCACTAACTTTGTTTTTTAGGATACAGGTATTCTCTCAAGTACTTGTGCCTCTGGAAAGCATAAGAAAAGAATAAGCAAATTATATCTTTAAAGTGATAAGTGTTCACAATGGGAGGACATTAAAATAGTGAAAGATTATTCTTCTGGAACAATCATCAAGGGCAGGAGAGAGAAAACCAGGAAAGAAGCATGAATGGAAAAGTGCTAGGAGACCAGCTATAGGATGCATTTGAGGTGATAAATTTTTGAAAAACTTCAATTAGATTATTCCCAAAAGAAAACTGTCTGGTAAATAAAATTATTCATAATTAGATTATCTTATTATAAGTTCCTGTTGAAAGAAACCAGTTCTGTAAGACAATTAGCAATGAAAAGACAAGAATGACCCTCCCATCTGTGAACCAGATGGGTTCCACTGTGTCTTGCAATACAAAGCTGTTTCCTTTTGGTTGTTCTGGGAGTGATACCATGTTTTCCAGCGATACAATTAATTTCTTGAAATATCACTGGGATTTTGGGACAAATAGCTTTTAGTAACTGGTGGTTTGAGTAATACAAGATACAAAATCAGGAAGTCACACTATGCAGAAAACCTAATCAGAGCCTTTCTCTTAACCAAATATTCAGGTGAAAAATTCTCTTTTGGGATTCAGAAATTTTTATGCCATACTGGTGTTGTCTTTAATGACAGACTTTGGTAGGCAGAATTAATTCAGCAGATTTCCCACCATACTTGGGGTATGTAAGTACAGAGCAGAGTAAAGACAATGAAGAGTTCTTTGCTTTGATGTTGACTGCAGAACTGTCAGCCACTGGGAGACATTACAGGGAAGTCAAGCAGAAGGAAGATGACAGATAAAGGATACAACAATGGAAAATTTTGCTAATCTGAAAGCACTTTGAGACCTTCAGGCATGGACATCTCTGTAAAATAGCAAAGTGTATATTCAAAGTAGAAGCTACAAAAATGTGTATGTTTAAAATCCTGATGGAACTGTTAAAAGGTTCAACCTCTAGTGCCTTTTGGCTATGGACTGTGTCATACAGTGTTTTTTGAAAACAAAAGCCGGTTCAGATCTTGGAAGTGGAAAAACTTGCATTGTGCTGAACCACAGCAGCTAATAAACCTTGTTTCTCAGCACCACTAACGTTCGTGGAGGAGTACAGCCTTCCTGTGGCCACATTGCCTCACTCTGTGTGGGTGCATCCTTTGCACAGCACAGGCTGGATTACAACAGAGCTGTGGGAGGCTTCGCACCCAGATGACAGCACAAAGGGAACAGCGCCAGAGCTGGGACTCGCAGCCTGCCCCAAGAGAATCCCCTGTTTTCACTGCATTGATTTCCCTCACGCCAAACCCACACTTCGACATCACTTTTTAACACCAGTAGGCTGAGTAAAATGATTGACGCATATGAATGCACGAGCTACTTAATTAACACAGGGTTTGGGACAAATAGCAAATTATAAGGCAAGCAACTTTTCCTCTAAGTATTGTGATCTAAATAGCTATAAATTAAATTTAACATGAGCAAAACCAAGAGAAAGACTTTGGACAAAATGCTTAATTTCTTCCCACTCTCCTCCCTCTGCCTAAATCTAGAGTTAAGATTGCAGGAGAAATCAATCAAAAAGCTGTAAACCAGCATCTCCTGTAGAAATGTCACAGCTAGATAAGAAAGATGTATCTTGCCTCAGGCTCTTTCTTGCTTAAGACTCTAGAAATCCCAGCACTTGATGCAGTGATCCTATGAGTTTCCCACAGCAGGCAGTGGGAATGACAAACATTCTTTCCAAGGCTATCCCCAGCAGCGGACCCCTCACGCAGACTGGTAAAAATCCCTTAATCCCTTCCACTTAATGCTGACTAAAGAAACAGAAGATCAAAACATAACCTCTGGAATGACCTTAGCTTGCTCTGTAACACCTCACCAAGGGTCAGGGATGTCAAGGAGCTCCCTGTAGGCCCTTGCTGTTCTCTGAGGAATGTGCTGTTTATCAGATCAACCAGAAATCTCCTTTGGAAATATGTAACATACAAGAGGCCTACTGGCTATCTTCCTTGTGAGACCTACATGTAAAGCAGAAGGCAGAACTTACATGTGTACAATCAAGACAGTGAAACAAAATCTGTACAAATCCAGAGCTGAAAAAAACAAAACACCTCAAGGCTGCAGCATCAACAGACTGATTCAATGTACTACTCCTCATTTTTAAGTGGTAGACACAAGAAGTAAGGCCTAGAACAGAGCTGCAGAGGACAAGACCACTGCTCTGACACATCCTGCTCTTTTCCAAGTATGGATAAATTTGCAGTGACTCAAGAACAAGAAGCCAGAGAATGCTAACCCAGACCCTGGAAAACTTTCAAGGCTAACAGAGCAACTCTCTTTTTTTTAATAATCACAGTTTAGTGTCATAAGAAATTTAAAAACAAGTCACCATGTCCACTGGACTTAGGGTTTCCATTGGCAGAGCAGCAAATAGCACAGTCTACCTCCAAAAATCAACTTCTGGATGAGCTGACAGAATCTCAAAGGGAGCTGCTGCTTTAACCACTGTTGCTTCTGGAGATGCTGCAAGGTTCTGCAGACTGGCCAGGCCTGCAACTTGCAAGAGTTTGATAAAATCAGAGTCCAGAAGAGTAAGATGAAAAAAGTTCTAAGTGCCATATCAGCTAATCACAAAACTCAGCAATCTGAGATGAATTCTGGCTGCTGATCAGGAGCCACTGGAATAAAGATTCTTAGGTTTCTTTTTCCTACCTGGTCATATGTTAGTCTGAATTTACTGGAAGCCCTAAATTAAGATCACATTTGTATCCCAGCATTTATCACAAGTCACATTACTGGTTTCCTAAAGAGGCAGTTGCCACCAGACTGAACAGATGCTACTTCCTGCTCTAAGTCATCCTGACTCTCAACAAACACAAGAAATTAAAAACTTAATCTTCCACAGCAGCGCTCACGTCACACCTTTTTGATGGCCATCTAAGTTTAAAACCAGATGGCCAATTCCCCACTGGCCATGTTTTAAAGAGCTGAGGGGCCTCCGAGATTATCAGGCCATTTCCTGGGATGCCTTGTTTGATGCACAGAAAGGACACTGCCTCTGGCAAAGAGGAAGACTCTGGGCTATGCTGCCATCATTCCCACAAACACATCTGAGCTAGCTTGGAAGCACTGTTGCCACGGTGGCGCAAAGTTAACTCAAGACCACAGCCTACGTATTTAGCCAGCTTCCTAAATGGACTTTACAGCCTATTTTGCCTTAGCTATACTACTCCCAGTGTTAAAATAGCCTGTTAAAGGACAATGTATAAAACCTTTAGTCAGTGCCTTCCATTCTAATTATATTTTCTGCTCTAATACAGTCTCTGAAAGGAAATGTCTCCAAGAAAGCCATTTTCCAGGGATTTTCTTTCTAAAATATAAAAAGCAGAGATGGGGAAGCAGAATCATGTTTAAGGCAGCTTAAAAGGAAATGCTGGGATCCCAGAGGGGCTAAGAAACATGTGGATTTGGGATGAAAATAACCAAGCCAAGAGCTAGCTGGCTACTTCCAGTTTTCACACCATAAATTGTTACAGTCCTTAATGTCCAGTCCTCTTTCACATGTAGAAAGAAACTGAATGCAGTAGCATGAAGCAGACAAGATAGAGCTTAGCCAGGGGCACACGGTGTCAGGGACCTTTTGGACTCTCAAGTAATGCAATGAAAATTCTGGCACAGGGCCCAGCATCTCTGTAAATCAATACAGCTGTTTATTTAAACCAAATGGCTGGCAACCATATCAAGCTTTGACTGTTGTAGACATTTCCAAAAGGAAATGAATAACATTTCAGGAGATGACAGCAAACCCATGTAAGAACAAAAGAATTCTTTCCAACTAAGTTTTATTCATTATAGGGTATGCTTTCAGTTCACTGCTTGAAGCCAAACAATAGGAGTACTCAGTATCAGCAGAATCATTGTAAAACACAACAGTCAACCAGGCAGATACTTCTCCTCAAGTGTTCCTGACTGAGGAAAATTCCTAAATATATTTGTAGTCATGAATGACATAGGTTTAAGCTTCTTGGTAATGTGTGAGAATCCAATCCCTAGATTTCACTGCCAAGTGCATTAAAGACTGGCATGGACATGTGCAGTGACATACAATCCACTGGGTGAGAAGCCAGACTTGGCATGACTCAGGCCCAAGGTTCTGTCTCTGTACAGGGACAACTGCAACACTAATTTTCTGCAATGTGATATCTCACTCTAATCCATTTTTTCCCTTTGGGGCCACTGTCGCAGATACCAAAACCTCTCACAGAAAAAGATAGCAAAAAGACACGAAAGATGGAGAGAATTCGCATCCCCTCCCACCCTATCCTGGACCACACAAGTGTTGGTGAGTTTTGTTTGTTTCCATTTTTACAGAGATTGTTTTCGTACAGGTGCTCCCTTTCTATCTGTTCTCAAGGTTGTTATTCGTTGTTTAATAACCTCTTGAGAGATGAAAATGGATACTCTTAAAAAAAGCTACAACCTTTGACACTTTGAAGCTATGTTGTCACACTTCATTGGAAAGATGACAGGGCAGGATAAATTTGACAACTTCAAGTGAGCACTGGGAATATGAGACTAAAGTCTCTGCTTTTTACACTGAGTAAGAAAACTGCTTTACTGTGGGTCAGACTGGTGCAGGAGGATAACAGACACCACTTTGGCCACTGTCAGTAAAATAATATGAACCTCTCCTCAAACACTTGTAATTAGGTGCTGGGGGATTTCTGGTTCAAGCAGCACCAGAAGATTAAGACTGAGAAAGTGGTAGATTGCAAAGCAAGCATAAATTATATTTCAGCCTGCATTGTGTTGTAGCTGTTGCAGAAGTCACAGATTCCAACATATTCATATATTTAAAAAAAAAATCTGTAGTTCCTGACACAGGATGCTTTGCCTATGAATATGGTTTCAGAACTGAGATATTGTCACAAGAGGCCTCCTTAGTCGAAAGCAGGCAACTTCAGGAAGTTAAGAACAACTACTATGATAGCAAAGACTCTACAGAGCTCCACAGAGACAGGATTCCTTTCATGCAGTACTCACTTGATGAAGAACCGTGAGATCCATCTTGCTATTTCTAAGTCTGGTTTTGAAGAGAAATAAAACCTATGTGGCTGAGTAGTGCTGGCTGCTAAAAGATGGTAGGAGAAAAGCTTTGTCGCTGCGTAGTGGAGACCTGTAGGGCATAACAGCCAACCAGCAGCATTAGTCAGTTAAGTGTTTAGTCATGTTTAGTTTAGTAACTGTCATTCGCTCCTGCACTTTCACACGTTGCGGGAGGCTCTTGGACACAGTGATGATCCTAAAATTGGTCCTTCAATTCTCAGTAAAAGACACTGACACCTTAGACACAACTCAGAGACTCATGGAGAGAGGTGCCAGACAAACAGCAATTTGTTCTGCATTTTTTTGTTACTGTGATGTTATTGGTAGAAATTTTGGACAATCACTCTTTGGCATTTTAAGCCTGACTGTAGCCATGATAATGTAAAAGAGAAGGAGCAGTGAAGAGTTTCTGACAGGTAAGGGTGCTCCAGCTGGCAGCCTGTAGGTCTCTCTCCAACCTGTCCCTTTCCCGGGCTGAGCTCCTCCTTCTGCACTGCTGGATATGCAACTGACTGCACCTGTGCACAGCAAAGAACCTTGAACATCCCCACAGCTCACACAGGCTCTAATTGAGGCCTGAATTCCATCATTACATGATTGTTCTGCCCTACATAACACATAGTTGGCAAACATATGCACTCGACAGCACAAACAATCCTGTGTTATGTTTTATCTTCACCTCAAATGCATGCTTCAGCCATGGATTAATCTTTGTTTCAAGAAAAGAAGATGGAACAGGAAATCAGTTCTATATTGCTTCAAGCACTACCTGAGCTTCGACTACAAATCAAAGTACTCACTTAAAATCAAAGCTGCATCAACAAACAAAAAGAAATTAGAACATTAGGTGATTAAGAACAGAGATTCAGAATCTGATTTCAGATACCACCGCAGCAGTCTGGACATAAGTACTCCCTGACTTTGGCTCAAAATAATACTAATGCTAGTCAATATAAACCTTGTCAAGCTCCATGACAGGGAATGTAATATCTTCCCTACCCAGTACAGTAATGCATCATTAATTACAGTAGTGTATAATTAGGTCTGGTATAAGAGGCAGGAAAGGACTCTATACCTCTTCTGAGGTAGAAGTTATGTCCTGAAGAATCTAACTTTCAGAAGTCTACACCCTCAGGAAAAATGTGCTTGTTCTGGTCTTTTGTGGGGCTGGTGCAATATTCCTAACCCTGTAATCAATGGTGAAGTACAGATATAAACTTACTACTGGTCTGAATATAGGGACTTCATGATATTGTACATATGATCAAGCACATGCAAAAACCTGCATCTCAACAGCCTGGAAAGTACTTATGATCAACAAGAACAGAAATAATATATATGGCATCAGGAATACTGAGTGATCTTAGTCACTAAAACACCGAGTAGGTTCTCATGTGTAACTTTTTCTTCTCTTCTCCTGATACCGATTTTCAGAATACACGTAACACCTACCACAGAGGGGCACTTCTACTACACCTAGTGACAGGTGTGCTGTACAGCTCAGGGACAGATCCCACCACTCCAAACACTTCAGGCCCCTGAAGTCCAGATCTCAGGATCTGACTAGCATGGTCAAAACCATGCTGTGATCACAAATAACAGCATAAGGGGGATTCATAAGATGAAGGACATGTTTCAGTGTTTAGACAGTGCAGGGGGACACATGGCAGGAAACGTTGCTTCCATTCAAACAAACAGGAGAGAAGGTGATCTGACATACTTCAAATACTCATTCTTTAAGGGATCATAGGAAATTTTAGCCGGACTCTTCCAAACTCCAGGTCTAAAAGCAGTACAGGTATATCCGTCTTGCTGTACACATGTGTCTTACACTCAAATTTCTCTTGAAGTTCATGCTGAGGATATGCTGTAATCCCTGTAATACACACTGTTACAACAGGAAGGACAGAGAAGACTCTTAGTTCAATTCAAATATGTTTTCAATGAAAACAAGCTTATTCTTACATCTGTTGGGCACCTGAAGCTAAGTACAGGAGCCAAGAGGAAAAGGACACTATTGGCTTTTTAACTGTGCAAAATGCTTTAGGGTTTGGCAAGCTCTCTGTTCCCACTTCTATCACACCTCTGTGTGCTTCCTCAGTCTTTCATCACCTCAAAGCTGAGTGCCAGCGGTTACAACGTGAAACTCAAAGAGTCCACAATCATGGGAATTCAGAGGCATGAGCTGTGCAAACTGTGCAAATTGCTATTTTCCTAAGAAGCATCAAGTAGGGCCCCTGCCCCTCTTCCCAGGTAAAAACAAAACAGCATTTCCAAAGGCAACAGGTGGGAACCTGGTTTTGACAGCACAACATTTACATGCACTATGGAACACGTGGAAGGCTTGCTACGATGCTGCCCTGCCTCCAGGAAATTCCATGCTGAATGGCACACTGTTTGGAGCAGAGAAGGGGAGGAGGAAAAAAAGAACAGAAAGAGAAAAAATACAAAACTGAAAGAACAGGAGCTGGCTTAGCAAAATATTATTTCTGGATTCTACGCTAATAGATGCATTAAAACTACACAGCTTGCAGAGCAGAAGGACTGGATACATGAGCATCTGTACACATTCTCAAGCTTGAGAGAATCTCCATGTGGGAATTGTACGGAAGCTGTGAAGATTGCCTTTGAAAAAATGGAGAAACAGCTCATGTCACACTTACATAGGATACAAAATAACAGTATCTGATATTTCTACCATTAAATAAATCTACCATTTCTGTAGAAGGCTGCTAAATTTTCTAAACTTTAATAAGAAATAATTAGGTGGTAGATTGATTGTAATTATGAAGAGCACACTTCCATGCTTATGAAATGAGTATTTCTCAATGGGAAGACTTTCAAGTCTGGAGTTCTTGCACTGGCAACTGTGCTTTCTTTTTTTATTTCCTGTAGCTGAAACAAGAAAGCAGACTTCTGTGGCCCAGGGCATTTCTACTCTCAATTGCCACATACTCTTGTGTTAGGGCAATGTTTCTTGCAAAATATTGATTTTCTTTTGTTTAAATTATTAAATATTTTCACTGGTTTTGACTTTTTTTTTAAACCCTGTTGGTTAAAAAAAAAACAAACCCACAACAAAAAAAGCCCCAAACCACCACTGTTAATAAGGCACTATCCCTTTATCTCCTACCCAACCCCTTTTACACAGAGCTACATCCTAGGCCATTTACTTGCCATTCCCTTCATAAACCCAAGAAAGAATCATGTGATCAACTCAGACTGATGCTTGTTCCCCAAACTCCAACATTTGATCAACAATAATACAAATGTTTGTATGATTGCCTAGTTAGTAATAATGAAAAAAAAACCCTCAGCTGAAGATTCTGTCACATTCAGCCCATTCCTGAATCTATTCTGCAAGAACAAAGCAGTTCTCTGCAGTGCAACGTAGCTCAAAAGATATTCTGGATCTCAAAGAAACAACTGGAAATACATTGTGACTTACGACATCTGTTGCACTGAGCTCTGCAAACTTACCTTGATGCTTTGGGATTGGGGCCATAATGTTTCGTGGTGGTCTTTACTTCTTCCAACATTATCACATTTATCTTTCTAGATAAAACCTGCTGCTTTTTCACCAACATATCTAACTCAAATCTACCCACAAACACACTAGCACATGGTACTTGGAGGTGTCAAAGACAGAGAACTCTTTATATTTGTTTATATTTGTATTCAGCCTGCTTCAGGCTCTCTGATATAGGCCACAAAAATAAAAGCTAAGTGTCTGGAAATTGAGCTGTGAATTCCACACTAATTCATTTGAAAGGAAAAGACACAGGCAACTTAGTCACATGTGTATTGTTATCTTCTTATTCACAGGTGAAATAATTGGATAGGTTTCTGGCTGTACATGATTCTGGTCACTGTTAGACAGTTAGACTGTTAGATTCTGGTCACAGCAAGAGGAATTACAGGATATGGTAGTGTATGTCAGTAAATTTTAGAATTTGTGGACATGGCAGCAATATAGATGATGCTGCTGAAAGCTCTTCCTGCCACTTCATAATCATTCCAGGCACTTCTGGTTATTGCAGATCTAAAGTACAATACCTATAAAAGAGAAAGGACCCCTTACATGCAATGACATTCTGCTGCTTCTGCTTCTTTGACTGGATATAACACTATCATCTTTCCAGTCTCTGCAAAAGTGTAAACAAATGCCTGTAAAGAAGCCTTTTGTGTAAATCAACCTGCTAAATTTATCATATTGATAACTCCAGAAAGTGGACTTAATTTCTTAGGGACATGCCAGCACAGGAAAGCCTTGCTGAAGCTAGTCCAAAGGAGGGCCACAAAAATGATCAGAGGACTAAAACACCTTTCCTGTGAGGGAAGTTGAGGCTGTTCAGCCCGGAGAAGAAAAGGCTCCTGGAAGACCTTATTTCTGCCTTTCAGCACAGCAGTAAAGGGGGTTATTTTGAGCAGGGCCTTTTCTGATAGGACAAGGGGTAAGGGTTTTAAAATAAAAGAAGGTAGATTTAGACAAGATGTAAGGTAGAAATGTTTACAGTGACGGTGATGAAACACTGGAACAGTTTGCCCAGAGAGGTTGTAGGTGCTCCATCCCTGGAAATATTCATGGACAGGTTGGACAGGGCTCTGAGCAAACTAGATATAATTGAGTATGTCCCTGCTCATTGCAGGAGGGTTGGACTAGATGACCTTTAAAGCTCCCTTGCAAACTAAACTATTCAATGACTCTGTGCTGAAGACATGGAGCTTAAAATGTTGTGGCAGCAGACACACAATGCATTAAAGGAAGTACTTGACAGGTTCTCTGCTGAGGTAGTATCCATGCTGTCTTGATAAAAGCTGGAGGGAAGACACAAAGGGTAAAAAGTGTAAATCTATTGTGTTCTTCTTTCCCTGGACACACTGACCTTTTCTTCAGAGATAGGGGGTGACCCTGCACAGAGTTTTGTTTCTGACAGAACAGTCATGTTGGCTGGCACTGCACGTATTGAACTTGGAGTCTCCCAAGCTGAACACATGAGCTACCACAACCCGAACTCAGGAGCTAACACTTTCTGGCTGGGGCAACAGCTGACTAATAACATTTTGTGGGTTGGGCACAGAGAGAGACAGTGTCACTGGCAGGTTTCATTTGAGCAGTTTTTGAGTTTACTGCTAGTAAATATACAGAAAAAGAACGTGCTGTACAAAATTTCTGCCAAGTTCCTGTCCACTTGGGTAAAACCAGAGCACTTGCAAAAAAACCTGAAAATGGAGCAGGCAATGTATGCTCCAGTTTGAAAGCACAGTGAATGTTCTCTTTCATCCTTCCAGCCCAGTCATACCACAGGCATTTACCTTAACAAGCAGTTTGAGATATGCATTTAAAACACTGATTCACCTCAATAAAAAATTCTGGGATCGAGGCTTCACATTTAATATTGAGAATGACTCATTGTACCTTAAATGTTTGACCTGCCAAGGCATTATTTACTATAGATTTGTAACTAGTAAAACGACATAAATACACACATCAGTTATAAAGGTGTTTGCTGTGTAAATGCAGGGAGGGGTCTCAGATTTCCAGTAATTCCCCTTCACCCAGTTTTACATGCTCATCAGGTCTTTATTATTACAGCTTCAAGATTCCTCACATCCAGGCCCTGATAACAAGAGGATGGGTTAGTGATGAGACCAAAGGGAAGTGGAGGCCAGTGTTCTAACGTGTGCCTCTGCTTGGGGCTAATGTTAATTCTGAAGACTTGGTATCAGTTCAATCATGTTTTTAAACAGTATAACTTTCAGCTAACTGACACATAGGTACCAGCATGCTTGTGATTCCCCTGCAGAAAGCTCTTCTACAATCTGCCTGCTGGTCACAAATGCATTGAATGACAGGCAGCATTTTGATCTCCTCTGATGCTCTTTTTCCATGTTACTGGTGAACTGCAGGTCTAGGAAGGGGACACTATATGGGCATCATTTGGAAGCTGGTCTCTTCTAATGGTTTGCTAGATCTTCAGCTTAGTTCTAAACACAATTGTTTTCAAGGGTTTAATCAACTGATCAGTATTTGCCATAGACTCTGTCGAGGCAGTATGGCAGGGATCCTGCTTTGGAAGCAGTCATGCATTTCACTCCTTGGGAAGATCTCCAGGTGTCAGAGCTACAGATAACAGTGGTAACCTTTCAGACAAAGACCTTCCCCTCGGTTATCCATCTGTGTTTACAGGAGGCCAGGATCAACCTGAAATAATTTGCCTTGGTAGTCTGGATATGTTTGCGTAATGCCTATTTACATTATACCTGGCTCATACCAACACAATGAGCTACTTATTTTCATTATCACTAAATGCATTACCAAGCTTGAAAGAATGCAGCTGTTAGAGATCAAGGAGAATCCCATAGTGCTCCTTTGTTGAGAGCCATAAATTTTGCTCTGCAAAGCACCTGTACTTTTTTAAACCTCAAAACCCAGAGCCAGCCTGAATCGAGATAGGAAAAAGAGGATGTGCAATGTGAAACCACTATAGTCAGGCAATAGCAAACGCCATTCACACAGGCCTGTGAACTGGAAGGCTGACATTCATTTTACTTGCCAACTCAGCTTCTCAGCTTGCTTCCACAAAACTTAAAACTCATCTGCCAAAACCTACTGTAAGGGTAATGTCACCTTCATCCAAACATCACCTGTTTCCCATAATAAGCTTACAAAATAGCATTATCTGTAAAGGAAATTACTTATTTCAATGCAAGCAATTAATGAAAATACAGGTGCTAGACAGATAATTTGTGAGTTATGAATGCAATCTGTGTTGCAATAAGTGTGTCCCCATTCACAAAAGCCCTATAGTTCAATTGGTCCTCAACATCTAAAAGGTTTGTGACTCAAAAATCTTGAGTGAAGGCTAACAGAACACTCCGTGACATTTTTAACAAATGGTTATTTGTGGTGATGTCAGACAGCATCGTTAACTCCTGAGCCTGTCCGTACATGGGGAAAGATGGTTTATCATACAGCATCTATGGTGTCTGGCACTGACCTGGGCTGCTGAAGATCTGGAGGCCTTTTCTTACTTGACTGCATGTTCACATTAGTTCTTTTTGCTGTTAAATAAATTAAGTGTACTGGTGTTTGCTTAAGTTTCTTGAAGCAGACCCTCTCTACGCAGTGCTTTTACAGTCCTGAAGGGTTCTCTCCTTTGTAATTGATTACTCTGCCGATAACTGCAACAAAAATAACATGGAGATCTTGCAAAAAGAAACCAAGCCAAGACTTGGAGGGTGTGGTTCTTCCTCTCACCTGTTTTTTAATGACTTCACATGCCTGACAGCCAGATCCAGTGATGGATACATTCTCAGGCTTTCTGAAGAACAGAAGATAATTAACTCAGTTCTGATTTTCTAGATTTTGGACTAGCTACGTACATGTACCCCTCCCTTCTCTATTAGTCTCACGACAGATTTGTTTAGCTTAAAAAAACCAGATAATGCAAAACATAGAAACCATTTGTGTGAACCTATGCTACATGGCTATTAAATAAGAGTTGGCTGGATATATCCAGATGTAGTTGCATGAGATTGCAGGGATATTGCTGATCCTCCTAAATCATAAGTCAAACTCTCTCACAGAAGTGAACAGTCTAATATCCTAATTTCTACAATTTTACAGTAATATTAAATGAAGTTGAGTTTCTTTCCAGATTTTGAATTTACATGACCCTTCTAGGTTTTTTTGCCATCCATAGTAATTTAAACAAACAACCTTAGCCTGCCTTTGCCTAATCTGAGATTCTTATGCACTTAAGTTACTGTAGGAGCCAGGCCTTGCCTTGGTGTGGAAGCTGGGGATCACTGCAAATCATCCTGTACCGCCTGGCCCACTCTCACCCTGAGCAGGCTGACAGAGCTGGTACAACAGGGGGAAGCAGTCTGTGTTTCAGCTCTGCTTTTTATTGCTTACACCAGGCACAACAGACTGTGAATCTCTCAACACAGGTTTATTACATACTGAAGAAACAGGAATGTTGTACTGCTGTTTCTACTGACTGTGAATGAAACCTGGACACAAAATTGGCAGCCCAGAAACAAGCAGATTATACATTTCCATGCCAGAGAGAGGAATACTGACAAATTCACAGCATGCAAGTGCCTTATTCAACATCTCAATTTCCTGCACTCTAGTTGTTTGGAAGTTTTCAGTCATGGGAATTCTGCTGCTTGTCATTGAAAGCATGAAAGATATTAAACAAAGTAATCAACTGAATGAGATCAGAAATACAGGTTGCTTTATTATGTCAGAATCACATACTGCAGTTCTTACCTCCCCCAGTAACAACAAAAGGTTATGTGTGAACACCACAGGTGAAACACTAGTGGAGTACCTTTTAAACTTGGACAGAGATCTGATAGGGATGTTTCAGTTTGTTACATTTAATATTTGAATTTCTTATTCAATTATTTTGTTTGGTTTGTTATGGTTTTCTTTTTCTTACTAGAAGGTACTATGAGAAGGAAACTTAATATATATTAAGCTCTTTAAATACTTTCTGGATTTGGCTTTCAGCCTGAAAGGAACATTTAATATGGTTTTATTTTGCTGGTCTTTAAAGCTCCTTAAGCAGTGTTTCTACCACAATAGACCAAAGTGACAGAAATTTCATAGCCACAGCTCATCTTCTGTTAGAAAAAGCAGTCTCAAAACTCATATTGTAGGATCATCAAATTTACCATAACTGGCTCCCACCTTTAACCTCATCTGCTACTCCGAAATGCCTGTCTGGCCACTTTCCATCTTGTTTTCATGCATGTGTACAACTTGGTTTCCTGTTCAGAACAACACAGAACGCAACCCCCTCTTCTTTCTGATTAGTCAGAGTGCTGTCTGCATGTTCACAAAATTAAAAAAAAATAAGTACAAGTGATGCTACTGCTATTTAGTCTTTAACATGCTGTTCATCACTCTTAATCTACAGCTGTGCTGTTTTTAGTTCATCCCACTGCGAGGTTTAGAAATATTTATTCCCTTTGTCATTGTTTGCTTAAGGATTGTCACTGTCTGCAATTCATAAATGCCAGATCAAGTTCCTCTTGCTTCTAGCGTGCTCCTAGGCATTGAAATTTGCTCCTGAAACTTTTGGAGAGGGATATTCCCATAAAGTCACTTAAGCCCAGGAAGAGTGTAATTTATCCCTTCTCATGTTACCCATCTCAGAGAGCTTGTTCATATGGCATTGCTCTGATGCCCCTACTCCACATGGTCTCTTACACTTGGCTGCTGGAGGACCCTCTGGAGGATTCTGCTCCCACTGACTTCCATACTTTTCTGGAGCTGGCAGTTAGAAAAATTGATTCCCTCACTCTTTACCTTCTTCCATCAGCCCTGGAAATGACTCTTTTGCAGTCATGTGAGTCCTGTTTCATAAGAGTGAAAAATTCTGTCAAAATTCAATGCACACAGCAAAATAAAGAGCACTGCACTGAAGTATTTTGGATGAAATGTTAATAATATTGAACTACTGAAATTAATTGCTTTAATATTTCTTGTTTCAGAACTAGCATTCTGCACCAGAGGTTAATGAAACACACAATCTAAAACAATTGAGATTGAAAAAAGTGTATTGATATATTTACAAATATTCTTCATACTCTTCTCTCTCTCTCCCAGATACACAGATATACGTGCATCTTCATAGTTCAAATTATAAATAGAGGATCACAAACACATGGAAAAAAAGGTACTGCCACTTCAATTACCTGTCAGCAGATGCAGGTATTACAATCTCAATTTTCCATTCAGCAGTGTTTCAGACATCCTCCTTGAAATATCACACTTGTTTGCAACTGGTCCATGAGTATGTTTCTTTGCTTCATTAGATGCTCTGACAGCTAAATCTTGAACTAACCTGGAGTAAAAATTGCCTCTGAGTTACTCAATCCTCATCAGGTTTTCTTAGCAAGATTACAACAGCAGTTCAGGAATCAAAATGTCAAAGCATATGGAAGACTCACGTCTAGGGAAGACAGTTACTAGACCAGAGTGGTAAGCATTTCTGGTTGCATTCCTGGACATGAAGCGAATCTGCTGCTGAACACTGGGGATACATTAAATACAACATGACTTGAAAAAATCCTGTTTTAAAGCTGAAAAAATGCAGAGGCAAATTCTGGTAGATTTAGAAGAAAACTTTAAAATCTATCATGACATGCAACATTCTGCATCTTCTTCAGGGGGAAGGCAAGAGTGAAGAACACTTGAAGTTTTGTTCGTTACCTCTGTATTTTAAGCCTTTTTAACTGCATTGATGGAGAAGCTGCAAAAAGGCATAATTGCTTCTGGGAACATGTGCCTGCGTCATGTTGACACCAGGGGATATAAACAGCTGTAAGCTGTATCAATAGCTATTTTCAGAGTGGACAGAGTCAGGCACAGAGGTACTAATTCATGAGAGCAGGAAAGGAAGGCATCATAATCAGCTTAAATGAAACATGAGAAATCCTCCATAGAGGAATGACTGGACAATGTCTTGTAAGGAAAAGCTAACCCATGCAATTTCTCTAGGTGAGGTAAGGTCAAGAATTCTATCTGGAATCCTAGCTCCCTAACATCATCAGCTCCTGAAGTCACAGTGAGTTGAGAGAAATGAAAATTCTGGCAATTTGATGACATCACTGAGTAGGACTTCCTCTTGTGACTTGTCTTCTTCCTTAGAGGATATAAAGGGTTCATGTCCTTTTAAAAGGAAGAATGCTACCTGCCTATTCATGTTCTAGATTTCTGTTTTCTCCCTTGAGAGCTGGCATATATCCTTGCTTGATGTCATACTGAAACAAACTCGCAAGCAGAGGAAAGTTAGTATAAAGGTAATATAAAGGCTGAAACTTCAAGAGGAGGCTTTGGGCTCCTTCTGCACATTTCCCCTACTTCCTGTTTTGCTTTAGCCTGATGATGGCTCCGTACCTTCTAGTCAGAGCTTGAGAGCACACAGAAGCAAAAGGTCCTGAAAGATGAAAGTTAACTGAGTGTGGATGACTTGAGGCTTAGCTATAGTTTCTGAAAATTTTTAATGTCATAATTATCTTTCATTGCTTGTTGCACAGTAATGCCTACATGTGTCAGTTCAGAAATCAAAATCCTGCATTGTGGTTGGTACTGCCTCAGCATATGCAAGTGAGTTTCTGCTCCATATAGTGGTTTAGTTTGAAATGAAAGAATCAAGCAGAAGTTTAGTAATAGTAGCATGCAAACACTAGCACTCTCATGCCATTCTGAACTCAAATGCCCAGAAAACAAAAGCAACTTGGGCACTCCAAGAATGGCCAGGAAACAGGTGTGAACTGAGAATATCTGTAATGGTCCAGAGAAAACAGCTCAGTATGTACCCACATGTTTCCACCCAGGGCAGGAAAAAGAAAACTCCTAACTACAAACCATTTCCCAGCCCTCTCCTCAGGGTCTACTTCCAAACCCATATTCAAATATAAGATATGCCAATTCAGAGAGCAAAGCATCAAATTCCCTCATCCGCCCTTCCTGCCTAAGAAGCAGAAAGGAAAGGGGAATTCTCCTGATAACCTCAGGCCCAGTGGCTGCTTCTTTGCCCAACATCTTTAACTTGGCTGCAATGTGACCCAGAGCATGCCAGCTATTCACTGTACAGTCCCTGGCTCCTGTCCTGAGCATGAAAGTGAACACATGAACACCACCTAGGAGTTTTCGCTTAACCATTCAGCTATGCAGACACAGGATCCTTACAAGAAAACCACTCTGGACAGAGAAGAAAGAGAATACTTACTTTTTTCTAAAAACAGAGCTAGAGATATTTCCTCTAGAAAAATCAACATTCTTGTCTCAAACTGGAATTTCATATAGTAATTTCAATTTTTTGAATGAATTTGTGTAGTCAAGCTATAGTTTTGAAAGGAAACCTAATCCATATAAAGCTAGGGAAAATGGGAAATATAATCTAAGAATGTTTTCCAAAGCAAAAGCCAGATCATAAGAGAGATCCTCTAGGACAGAAGGAGCAGCTCAACTGAAGCAGCTCAATTTGACTCATTATGTACAAACTAAACAAGAAATCCCTGGAAGACAATTTGGGAGACTGCTCTGTTGGCTCCAGTTTCAGATGGCTAGCATGCCTCCTGCTTTATTGACATTTTATACACAATAATGCATTTGTGAAGAAAATGAAACTGTACCTGATGAAAAAAAGGAAGAAGTGAGAGAACTGTTTAGTGAAAAGAAAGGATGAAAGAGTACATTTAATTTTTTACATTGCTGTGAAGAAATTCCAGTATCATTACTAGCTTAATTTACAGATTGAGATACAGATCAATATAGGATCCAAAACAAGCCATGAATAAGCAAACAAAATGTATTACAAGCAAAAGACCAAGAAAACAACTGAATTTCTTACAGCAAAAGTACAGAGGTGTCTCTGGAATTTGAGGTTTAATTTATGAGTCTATTGCCATGCTAAGAATTGTTGCGTATGCCTCCTGAAAAGAGGAGAGACCTGTTACACCCCAACTGAGAGGATTTAGAAGGACAGGTTAGTAATCATTCAAATAGAGACTTGTCATGAACTGCACAAACAGAAGCAGCTCATCCAACACTGACACACCTTCAGAAAAATCTGTTCTGTGATTCATGGATGAACTGTGATGCAACCTCCACTGCTCTGCCCCCAGCTGGTAACGAGAGTTTCAGGTACCATACACCGAAATGAATCTTGAATCTCGTTCCACTGTTATTCTTTTGATTCACCATGGTTTCTAATGGTAGTCTTGGAATAGCCTGAGGGCCCGAGAACAGGCTCTTACAGACAGTATTCTGCCTATGACAGGCTTTCTAGGACTTACAAGAATTTTGTCTTGTTTACCTGAGGAAATCAATCAGAATAGATACATGAAAAGAGTAGTACCCTGCAAAGACATTAAAATAACTCAAATATCTTATCCTAGGATCTGAAGGACAGGAAAAGCATCACTCCAAGGAAGACCCAGATGAGGCTAACCAAGCATGAGGAATTGGCTGCAAGGGGGCTAATAATTCTTCACTGTGCAGTTTCCACTTTAGATTCTTTTCCGCAGGAATTCCGAGTACACGTACCATACCTCCTGTATAAGTTCCAGCAATTCAAGTTGCTTACATGATTTCCAAAAGCTCTCCTGTTTACCCTTCTCAAATTCCACAATACAGAACTGATGTGGTACGAAGAGGACTCTCCTGATAGCATTTAAAATTCTCTTTGATGCAGAGCATACCTTGTTGATTATGTCTGAAAGACATCTTGTAATTGCTCTAAGACAAATAATTTCATTTTTTATTCAACCATTTGTTTATTGCATTTTGATCTGTGCAAGGAGTAACTGGACAAGTGAACAGAGTGAACAAAAGCATATGCCAGTTCTGATTTAAAGACACCACTGTGGTAAGCAAATTTGCATTGCTTTCTTTACCTGCTTAGCATTTTAATAAATTGTTAACAATCAGTCTTATACCTGTAGGCCTAAATCAAGGCGCTGACAAGAAATATTTGGGAAATATGGATCCATTTCAGGTCTATCTCTGTCCATGTGTTACTTCCGAGATGCGTCACAGATGTTAGGTATGACCTTCTAGGTTCCCCTCTTTCCTTGGTGAGAGACCTCTGAGGCTGGTGATGTGCCTGTACAGCAGCCAGGTCACCACACAGAGAAGGGACACCACCATCGCACCACTCACCCCTCACTGCAGAGCTTTTAACCATCCCCCTCGCTTCTGTAGGGTGCTTCAGTTCCTGGGCAGGCAACAATGCTGTTTAGCTTGGTAATTTTTCTGCCTCCAGCTGGTAACCTTATGCCCCTACTATCCACTCCTCTTTCCTTGAGATGTTTCTCACCTGCCCTTGCTTGGAGAACTAAACCACACTCACCACAGGCTGAGGAGAACAGATCCTAAATCACTACTCCCTGCTGGCAATTTTTGAAGATGTTGCCTACCATGGAACAATATGTACCAGTGTGCACAGCACCAAATCTCAACCACTGACAATGGAGAAAAAAAGGATATCTGTTATCATTTTCTTTGAATTTGATGCCAGAACTCAAAAAAGGGCTTCCTTCCGAGGAGAAAAACAATCAAGTGGCTTGCCTGACAGCAGATCCTGACTCCATGCTGCCCTTCCTCAACAAATACACTCCCAAGTTTACGATACACTGGATACTGTTGCACCCAGCCCACTCGGGTAACTCAGGCCTGTCTTGCTCGGGCCAATACATCGGGAAGGATATTACGGGGCTGAACCAACACACAGCCAATAGTCTGCTGTTACCAAAACACTCACTTCGGCCTATCATGCAGATCCTCACCTCCCAGGACAAGGGAAAAGTGCCTCTTCAAATTGCCACTTACTAAGGACAGTAGTATAGAGTGTACAAGAGCAGTGAGGATTCAGTTCCCAGACGTCACATCTCTGGGGGGCTTTGTTTTGTTTAGATTTGTTTTTTTAATAACACGTAGGCACAGTCTCTCTGAATATAGAGCAAATATCTCTGAGAATGGTATGGTGGAAGGTGATGAGTGGGATAGGACAGCTTTCTGTTCAGGTCATCAGAAGTTTGGGTTTTAATTAACTATTTGTTAAGGAAGCTATTTTCTACTATGACTCCACATACTTTCAATCAGTAATAAAACCTTTCACTTGCCTTTAACAAACTGACTTCAGCATCATAAGGAATTTAAAGAGCTGGTTTTTACTGCACAAAGAATGCAGTAAATCTCTTGCCCCCTCTCTGTTTGAGGCAATAGTTCTTTAATTGCTTAGCAGAACCATGCTAGAGATCCTTTAAAAAATGCAGGAATTTCAGGCTCATGCTACAGCCTCATGTGTAACTAAGAATGGAAAATTCAATGTCTATGAATTTTTCCAAAAGCGTAATTTTTACAATGGTAAATAAAACTTCCTTTGAAATAATAAAAGGACATGACAATTTTACTCAAGAGTCCAGTAAAATGAAATTTCATAGCCTAAGTTTTAGCAGTACAAAGATGATCTTGAACATCACTGGCTTAATCTGCGTCTGGGAAACAGATTGTAGGCTCACAGCCGCAAGATCATGGGGCTGCTCACTCGAGACTTCCCCAGGAAATCCCTGACCATGGGATAAATTTCTGCTAACAAATAGTCTCATCAGCAGACTAGATTTTTAGAGTTTACCTTTGGCAGTGGTGGGGGCTGTCCAGAAAACAAGCAAAGTGCAAGAGCTGGCTGCAGGCTGGTTGAACCCAGCAGAAGGACTTGGCAGAAGCACGTACTGTCTGTTGCCAGGAAAGAGGATCCAATTTCACAGGTCTTTGAAACAAGACCCATGACAGTCCACTTGTATGAGCATACCCAGAAAAATACCTAGGGCAGTCAACTTCTACCCAGACATTAAAAGAAGAGTTTTGAGTACCAAAAGCTCAAGCAAAAAACTTCTTATTTTTTGGTATTTTTTTTTTTTCCTTCCCTGTATCAGAGAGAGCTTTTGCAACAAAGTGACCTTTAGGAGCTGGATTCATCCACATCTAAGTAATCCTATACTCACCCAAAACACCTCCTGCCCCTCCTTCACTGATAAGAAGCAAGATGTGGAGTAAGCAAGACTGATTTAAACTAAATACCAAATCTTTTTCAGAAGGGCATCTCACAGCAGACCTTGTTTGGACTGCACATTCATAAGCAAACTAGACATACAAACACATAAACCTTACCTACCAGATTAAAACTCACATATCAAAATAAAATTTAGCTGGAGGTAAAAAACCCTACGCATTTACATTCCAGAGTAAGAGAAGCACTGCCTTGCATGAATTTGTTAAAGCATATGAGTGTCTGGTCTGTATACCCAAAATTTCCAAAATTAAACCAGGCATATGAGGAGTCTTTATAAACTTGTGAGAAAAACATGTGGCTAAAGCCTTCACTTTTGTGCCCTTTCTGACAGTTACTCTTTCAAATTGAAACTCACCTTTGTTTGCACTTTGACAGCCTGGCTATGAGACACTGCCCTGCTTGTCACCTGCAGTGATTGGTATGTGGCACAATGCATCCTGCTCGGCAGATCTGTGGGAGAAGGAAGGTCATTTTACTCAGGAGACTGGACACACTTATTTCATACAGAGCATTCTCTGAAGCTCCAAGTTGTTTTGGAGACGGGAGAAAAAACTTCACCTCTTTGTGCAACTCTGTGCCCTCCAGGTAGATCTCTGTTAGGGAAAAACTGCTCAAACAGTGGATAGAAGGAATATAGTCCAGGGTTTACAGCACAGCAGGACTGTTCCTTGGTTCTGCCTGGCCTACAAGCGGGTCTGGGCTTAGGGAAAACTCTTAGCATGCACTCTCTTAGTAAATCAGCTCTGTAGCTCAGGACAGTGTTAAGAGCACCTGCCACCATGTACAAAAATCCCTGTACAGCATTTCATAAACCAGAAGCCTCCACTGAACCTGTCAGGCTGAGGTATGTGAGCTGTTGGGCCAAACCCAGCCCTGTTCAATGGCAGCCACGGTAGGTGCACAGCTCCTTCAAGCAGGCTGCTGGGACTTTCTCCCATTTCTTCACAGGGATAGCACAAATACTGGGGATGGAGAGGGAGGAGACAGGTCTGCCAGCTCGAAGGGCTCCCTCAAGAACAGGAAAGCATCCTCTCCTCCCATGCCTGGGAGCCGTGTTGGGTACCGGCCCCAAAGCGGCCTAGCAGGGCTCCCGCCATTTCCTCCCGTGGCTTTTCCTCCGCCACTCCCAAAAGGAAGAGAAACGCCCCGAACCTCCTCAGGCAGGGCTTGGAAAGGCGGTAAGAAATCACGGCCCAGAAAAGACTGTTTTGCACCTCAAAAACGGGTGAAAAGATCTTTGAGGAGAAAAGGTGTCAGACTTGTTTTGACTAAGGCTTGAAAAGACGTCAGAAGGCAACGCTGCTGCCAAATGCCGCCCTCACTCCGGCAGAAATAGCCGCCCTTTGCCTGAGGAGCCCGAGGGACTGAGGGTGCCGTGCTGATGGCAGCCAGGCTGCTCTGCCAGAGCCAGCCCTGGGCACACTCGGGCTCCGTGAGTAACCACCAAAGCGTCCACATGCGTGTCTTGACAGCGGGGGATGACACGACATCTACGCAGAAACACCAACGTGCCAAAACCCACAGAGGAAAGGACAGTGAAAATGCCATTTTGCTCAACGACAGTATCAACCACAGAACCTTTATAACCTGTATAGATAGAGCAGACTATTGTGCCGATGTAAAGATCAAAGCTCAGTGGCAAAGGGAGGTTATGAAATGGCCCCCAAACTTTGACTGCACTCCAGAGATCCTCACCACACCAGTTTGAAATAGTATCAGCCTCATCCAAGGGCCCTGCCTCCATGCTGGCATTCCCCACAGCACAGAGAGCAGGAAAGATGTCCCTGCACTTCAGCAGCTCCAGTATAATTTACCACAAAAAAAGAAAGTTGATGGAGCAAAGATAGGAACCTGTGCAAGTAAAGGGCTCAAGGACAGCCTCTTCCTTTCTGGTATCTCTGCCATGAGGGCAGCAAACTTTGGCAGATGGTCAGAGTGGACAGCAGGACAATCATGGCTTATGAGGCTTTAGTGAGGTGTGTCAGATGAATCAATGCTTGCCTGTCCAAGTCTCCAGTCAAGTAAAACATGCCAGGCCTTGCAGAGCCCAGGACTCTGTGACTCACCTGAAGTCACCTCTGAGACACTTACCTGCAGGGAAATAACAGCTGAGGTAAGATGTTGAATACCAGCCATAGAAATTACTTTATTTGTTCTGTATAAACTTGAGACAGTGGCTATCAGCCTATATTTCTTCTCTTTCTCTGCTTTGGAGTAACTTTTGTCTGTTTCCTGTGAGGTAGGATAAACCTCACTTGAAGGGTTCTGAACTTCCAGAGAGTTTTGATCAGGCATGGCAGCTCAAAATGTTGTTCTTAAATCATCTGCTTATATCAGAGCAATATGATGACCCCCAAGTTTATAATCACCTAATTGACTACCTTAGGAAGAACAGCAACAGCTCCTCAGAATTAGTAGAACAGTCGTTGAAACAATATCAACAATTTATCTGCTGCCCGTTCTGCAAATCTGAGGAAAGACTTGTCTAATAGCACCAAAAAATAAAGCTTTTCTATAGTGTATTAAGGTTGCTAAAACCCAGTATTTACGCAGAAAATAATCACTTTATGGTACCTGCAGAATTATGGAATACAAAACCTCCTGCAAATGCAGGGGAGGCTGATTTACCAAAATATGGGTATAGATCTAATATCGATACCCAACTGAGACAGACAGTAACTCTCTAACAATGAAGTTAGAAAGTGTATGCTTTATTACAGCCGGACCTGTGTCGAGATTGCTTCCCAATACGCAGGCAAAGCCACAAAGCATTACAAGGTGTATTTATCTACAAAAAATTCAGCAGAAATGCATATTCATAACATTGCCACCACCCATTCCCCGCTTCATATGGTAATTACCTGGAAACCAGTTAAGCATGCACAAACAGCTCTTTTCTAATGGGTCTGGGGGCTTATGAATGTGGGGAGGGGGTTTGAAGAGGAAGTAAACTGTCTCTTCTTCGCTTTGACCCAACTACCTTCTGGGTCATTTTAATTAGTAGCATCTTTGGGAATCATCCAGGTCTTTCCTAAAATTTAATTGGGAAGATGACCTGCTTACTTTTCCTTGGGTCATAGTAATTGGAAATAGTCTTTGGAAATCACCCAGATAAATGCAGCTGTACAGACAATTATAATAAGATAATCAATCACTACTACTTCCCAGCTCCGTTAATTAGTTCCAGCTGTTGCTTGCTTTGCCTATCTCTACTAAAGTCCTAGTGCTTTACTATCTAAACTCTACTTTTATTCTAAATGTCTAAATTTCATGTTTCAAGGCTAGAGTTATGACACCAAAATACAAGGTTTTTTCATTATTAATTAATGAAAAACCATTTTACAGTTTCCAATTTTACAGTGATTTTTCACACAACATTTTTACAGTCGTGCCCAAACGGAATTTATTGACTGAAGTGAGAGGTAGTTGTGACTTACACGGTCTTAAAAAAAGTCATTGTTAGAGTATTATGCAAAAATAGGAGTACACTCATATTGTGAGGCAAGCAGACACCTCTAACTACATATGGGCTTATTAGCCTTCCATGTTCTCTTTAAGTATCCTCAAAAGCAGCACCACACAACATGTTCAGCCTTGCTCTGTAAACCGTACTCAAGTGCTATGGGAACGACTTTCCCAACACCACAGCACTGCTTCTCAGAGCCTCTGGTCCAAAGTTTGCCTGGGGAGACAGGTGCGCTCTGTTTTTGAAAAGCCTTGGATACCTTCTGTCTCATAGAGGCACGGGGGTGGATTCCGAGGGCCGCTGACCAGCCTCGGGAGGCTCCCAGGGGTGTCCAGGGCAGCGCTGACAGCCTTGGAGGCAGCAGAACATGAGCGGCATCCTGGGCTTAGCGGCACCACCGGAGTGGGAGGGCCGCTGGGCACTCGCCTGCAGGCTCCTCTGTTTCCTGACTGAACTCAAGCAATAAGTGCTTTCAATATTTTACATCTTTCATCAGAGATCTAATTCCTGTCTCCAGTTTCAGAAATCTTTGTACACGTGCTGTCCGTGACCAAAGCACTACATAAAATAACCTCTTTCTGGATTTAGATGAGGGCTGAGGTTTTTTACTGCATTACTGATAAGCAGGTCTTCCTCTTTTTTCCTTGCCTCTTCGTGGCAGTTGGGTTAAGGAAATGAAACTGAAAAGACCTCTTTTTAAAGGGAAGCTTTGGTCTCTAGCTCGCTATTCTTTACTAAGATCACTGCAGTAGGTTAACCCTGCTGGTTTTAGGAAATAAGTCAATCATCTTCTAATAGTTTGATTTTAATTAACAACACTATATAGGCTCTGTCCACTAGAATATGAGTATTGGAATCTAGGACATGCTTGGAAGGAAAAATCAGCTATGTGGCTGAGATTAACCCTGCTCATCTCCCAGCTAACCTTCACAAATATGGAGGATGTAATTATGCCTTAGAACAGAGACTTTAAGGGAGTCTTGTTACTCCATAATTCATGGAGTCAGACTCTCAGTTTGCTGACCAGTACTTCTTCTATGCTTTATACCTGGACTCCAGAGAAGTGAGAGTTTGTTTTTCCCCCTTCCTTTTTACAGCACAACTCGGTTGATTATACCCAACATCCTTATACTCTGGAGCCTTCAGAGTGATCTGAGTCATACTTTTTGTCAGTGTTTCTCTGGTCTAATATGGGCAGGTAAGAAAAAAGTCTGGCAATGCCAAAGGCATTTTCCAGAACTCTCCCTGTAAGGCTTCAGACTGAATATTAAAGACTGGGCTAAAGTCCAGCGCACTGAATTCTGCAGAGGTTTCATAAGCTAAATTGAAGAATTAAACATTTCTGCAGTTTCAAGTGTATTCATAGCACCTTGAGGCTGAGTTTGGCATGCATCTGAAGCTCTTTAAAAGGGTCATATGCGATTTCCAGTATAAATACACTTCTATGGTGTAATAACTTGGTATTTAAACGGTGTTGGCTGAAAGATTTGTATACAAGTTAACATGAGAGCATTTTACTTTGGTCACAGAAAATGGTTTTTACTGACAAAACTATTTCAAAATATTTTTGAGGTTTATTTTGGGGGGGGGGTGTTTGTTTAATAATCCATGAAAGTAGGGCTCAATTAGAAAGCTGACATTTGCATACTGATCTGTGATAAGAAAGTCACAGGGGTGAGTTCTCCATACACATGGAAACACACAGCAGCTCTCACATCCAGCCCACTGTGACATGAGCCTGCACAAAAGAATTCATTGCCAGTTTCCAGAGATTTCACATACCACACGTGAATGTCTTAATTATTTGGATTTAATTACCACAGTTCTAGTTTGGATACACTTGTGACTGGCTTTTCATCCAAACTGTGCAGCTGTCATGACTGAGGGAACAGTTGTTCAATAAAACGGACTTAACTAATTAACAGAAAATAAAAATACACAGTTGAGAATGACACATTTATGATAATACTTAGGCTAATAGGTAAGAGAGTGGCCTGGAAACACATGCACTGAGATTCAGCTCTAAATAACAGCTTTCTGCTTACCTTATGACTTTTAGAAAGTCCTGGTGTTCCGAGTTTTCCCCGTCTTCAGTTTTGGCTGGTAATTCTGGTTAAATCAAACAGATTTACTAGGGGTGTTCGAAAAGCTTTTAGCTTTTGCATTGGTTTGTGCAGCATATATGTTTGTGTTGTGCATTATGGCCCATGATGTATGGCTCCAAGGCCCTTACAGTCAGATTAAGAGTTAAAACATCCTCTGTCCTGAAGATCTGACTTCTCTGGGAGACAGCTGATCTCTGTGGAGCCTCTAGGACCACTGGAATGCTAGCACCAGTTCTGTTCAGTGTTGAACAGAGATACTGTTGTGGTTTTAGTAGTGGGGAAGGGGCCATAAAGATGGCTCCTGTGAGAAGCTTTTGGAATTCTTCACCATTTCCAGCAGAGCCAATCTCGGATGGCTCTGAAGATGATGGACATGTCACTGGCCGTGTTTGGGCCAATTAGAAAGGTTAGTTACGCCTCTGTGATGACATATTTAAAGAAAAATAAAAACAGAATGCACACACACGCAGCGCAGCTGCTTTTAGTTAGAGAAGGAGGAGGATGTGAGACCATGTGAGGGGAAACAACATGGAGACACCAAGGTCAGTGGAGAAGGAGGGGGAGGAGGTGCCCCAGGCTCTGGAGCTGAGATTCCTCTGCAGGCCGTGGTGAGCCCATGGTGAGGCAGGGTGTCCCCCTGCAGTCCATGGGGTCCATGAGGGATGCAGAGCCACCCGCAGTCCGTGGGTGAGGTGCCAACATTGGAGCGGG